>NMUG010008484.1:0-11625 GCA_002855965.1 Monotropa hypopitys | reverse complement strand
TTTCAAAATTTAAACCGAGCCAACAGGTTGCCCGTCAAAATTCCTTCTTTAAAATCAAAACTGGGCCGAAATGCCGCCCGTAACTTTTTCAAAATCAAAACTAGGCTGATAGACTACCCGTCAAAATTCCTCCTTTCTAAATTCAAACCGGGCCGAAATCCGCCCGTCAACAACTATATCCAGGAGTCATCTAATTCAATTTATTTCATACATATCAGTAATAATTATTTATTTTTCTTAGCCGAGGAAACAATTGTTTTGGGTTAAAAAGAGATTTACTTTTGAAAGAGAAGTACCGAAAGGGCGAGTGAGAAACTCGAATTTCTGGTTTTGCAGACACCTTTTCCAAATAAAAAGACGTATTTTTCAAACAAAATGACATCTTTTTCAAAATAAAATATCGGTGACTTGGCACACCGCAACTCTATGCCGAGTGGCAACTCCAAAAACAGATTAATAATAGGCTGTATATTATTTAGGCAATTGCAAAATCGTTGTTAAATCTAAACATTTTAAAATCGGCACACTCAGGCCAGCAGAGTATTTTAAAAAAAACCCATAATAATAGACAAATCCTAACAGTGCGGATTTCTCCATCCCGGAAAACGGCTCCTCCAAAATAGGAGGCGAGGGAAGGACAGAAAAATTTCCCGGAGCGACAATGGTGACTTTCCCGAGGTTGTTTCCCCTATTGTTCCAACTCTAGAAGGACTGGTTATTCCTGGTCAGTTTATGCATGAGTTTGCTACTGCAATGGTTGAGGCTAGTCATAGAGTGGATGCCCCCAGAGAAGTTCAAGGTGATCGTGCGATTGATGCCCTTCGAGAGTTCCATAGGCTGCAAATCATTGGTTATCGGAAGTTAGAAAGATTCTAGATATGCTGAAAATCCAAGAGAATCAACTGAGGATTTCTTTTGCCTCATACCAGTCAATCGGTGAAGCTAATGAATGGTGGTCATATGTTATGGAAGCTCGTAAGGATGTATTGAGGGCATCTAGGGACTTCAACCCTCAGATTGCCTAGGACCCTATTGGAGCTATTTCTTGGATGGAGTTTGAAGCAGATTTTGAAAGCCAGTATTTCTCGGAATCATATCGAGATCACCTCTGCAAGCAGTTTGGAAATTGGAGCAAAGCTCTATGATAGTGACCCAATATTCAATCAAGTTCCAAGTATTGTCCAGGTTTTCTGCTGACCTAGTGAGTTCTGAAGAAAGAAAGTGCAAGCGATTTGAGAAAGGTTTGCATTCCTCGGTCCAAAGACTCGTGATAAGTTAGAGGATTAAGAATTTTGCTGATATCGTGGAGTGTGCTCGGACTATTGAGCCGAAGAGAGAAGCTCCTAAAGAAGTTCGTGTTTGGGAACCTAGGAGGCAGGTGTCCGGTTCTAGTTCATCTTCAGACAATTTCGGGAGAAAGAGGCAGCGTGAGCGTTCCTATTTCTCTAGGGGATAGGGTTCACAGGCTAGTGTTGGAAGTCCTGGAGTTACAACCAAGCAACACATCATTTGCTACCATTGTAACCAACTAGTACATTATCAAACTAAGTGTCCCCAGTTGGTTTGTTTCGATTGTGGTCAATCTGGTCATGTCTCCAGAGGGTGTCCCTTCAAGGCAGGTGATCGTAGTGAGACTGGTTCTGTACAACAGTTTCATCCTGGACAGCACATGCAAATTGGTCTTTCTTTGTCGGGCTAGGGTTCTAGAGTTGACCGTACCAGTTCCTGAGTTCCTGGATAGTCATCAGGATACAAGGGTGGACAAGGCTGTGGTCAGTTCACCCAAAACAGAGCTTATACTATTCTTGTGGCCTCCTACAGTGCCTCAGCAGCCTGAAGCTTCGGTTGTACAGGGTACATTTCTTATTTATGTCTCTTTTGCTAATGTTTTGATTTATTCAGGAGCATCGCATTTTTTTCTTGTTGTATCATTCACATCTATGTTGGGCTTGAAGTTGGAGGTATTGACCCCACTTATAATTGTAGAGACTCATGTTAGTGGTCGAGTCCCATTGGACCGTGTTGTTCATAGTTTCCACCTCACCATCGAGGACCATCTATTTATATGTGATTTCATAGTATTGGCTATGTCTGGTTTTCATCTCATCCTGGGTATGGATTGGTTGTTTACCTATCATGCCACTATCGATTGTCACCATTGGCGTGTTAAGATCCTAGCTCCGGAGACTTCTTCTACTTCTATGGGGAATGTTGCGAACCCCTAGAGTCCAGTCGGTATGATCCAAAGAAGCAAGATTATCTCTATTGCCTATTGGCTAGTTTGTGTTTGGACGATGGTGTCTCTCATCCTGTGGAGTTACCTCCAGTTGTTTTTGAGTTCCCAGATATCTTTCTAGAGGAATTGACTGAATTGCCTCCCAAAAGGGAAGTGCAATTTCCATTGATTTGTTTCCAGGGACCTATCCCATTTCTGTCCCCTATCGGTTTGCACCTGCTAAATTGAAAGAGTTGAAGGTCCAATTACAAAAATTGTTGCATTGGGGTTTTATTCGTCCTAGTTCGTCGCCTTGGGGAGCTCCTGCTCTATTTTCCAAGAAGAAAGATGGCTCTTTGCGACTTTGTATCGATTATCAGAAGCTGAACCATGTGACTATAAAGAACAAGTATCACATGCCAAGGATAGATGATCTATTTGATCAACTATGAGGCTCCATATACTTTTCCAAGATTGACTTATGATCAGGATACCATTAGTTGCTTGTCCGTGCTGAAGATGTCCCTAAGACAGCCTTTCAGACTAGGTATAGTCACTATGAGTTCGTTGTCATGCCATTCGGCATGACTAATGCCCCTGCTACCTTTATGAATCTTATAAATCGGATCTTTTGTCCAAACTTGGATAGCTTTGTTGTGGTGTTCGTCGATGATGTGCTTGTCTATTCTACTTTTGAAGAGGAGCATCAGATTCATCTCCGTATTGTTCTTGAGATCCTCTGTGAGCATCAGTTGTATGCCAAACTTAGTAAATAGGAGTTTTGGCTTCCCAAAGTGAAATTATTGGGTCACATTGTTTCCAGTGGTGGTGTATTTGTGGACCTCGATAAGATTGAGGTCGTGATATCTTGGCCACGTCCTACCAATGTATTTGAGATTCGGAGTTTCTTGGGCCTTGCCAGTTATTATCGGCGATTTGTTTTGGAATCTCATTATTCTGGAGCGGGGTGCTAGCTATTCTATTTATTGTGATGTATCTCACGATGATCTGGGTTGTGTCCTTATAAAAGTCGGTTGGGTGGTAGCATATGGTTCTAGACAGTTGGAGGACTATGAACATAACTAGCCAATCCATGATCTTGAGTTGGATGCTATTGTTTCTGCTCTCAAGAGTTGGAGACATTATTTGTATGATAAAAGGTTTGAGGTATTCTCAGATCACAAAAGCCTCAAATATATCTTCACTCAGAAAGAGCTTAATTTAAGCCAACGAAGATGGATGTAACATTTGGAAGATTACGACTTTGATTTGCAGTATCATCATGGTAAAGTCTTCCCATTTGGCAAGCTTGGCCATTCGTGACTGGAAGTTAGTTCGTGACCTTCAGCCATTTCTTATTCACTCTAAGAAGGTTAGCCCTCATACTACCTTATGCCATATAACCATCCATTCTGCTTTGTCTCAAGGAGTCATTGAGTCAAAAGCTAGCAATGAGGATGATGCTTCCAATCGATCCAACTTCATTGCTAATGAGGCTACTCTTGGATGGATGGCCTATTCTAACACGAGCATTCGTTTTCATGGTCGATTATTTGTCCTCGTCTCTTGCCGAGAGGCAATACTCCATGATTTTCATCATTATTCTTTCGTTGTTCATCCTAGTAGTACAAAATGCATCATGACCTTCGTTGTCGGTTTTGGTGGCCAGGAATGAAACAGAATGTTGCCAAATTTGTAGCAAGGTGCTTTACTTGTCAGCAAGTTAAGGTTGAGTACCAGAGACCTACTGGATTGCTTCAACCTTTGCATGTGCCTGAATGGAAGTGGGAGCATGTGAACACTGATTTTGTGACCGGTTGGCCGAAAGCATCAGGTGGATTTGATGCTATTTGGGTTATTGTAGACTACCTGACAAAGACTGTACATTTCTTGCCTATTCGTATTTCTCAGTCCTTGGACTCTTTGAGCAAGTTGTACGTTCGTGAAATTATTCATCTACACGGTGCTCCTTCTTCTATTGTTCCTGATCGTGATCATCATTTCACTTCCATATTTTGGCATAGCTTGCAGGCTACCATAGGTACCAAGCTTGTATTCAGCACTGCTTTTCATCCTCAAACTAACGGTCAGTCCGAGCGTACCATTCAAATTTTGAAGGATATTCTTCATTCTTGTGTCCTTGCTTATGGTAGTAGTTGGACTGATCATCTTCCCTTGGTGGAGTTCGCCTACAACAATAATTAACAGTCAACTATCGGCATGGCGCCTTTTGAGGCTTTGTATAGTCATCTGTGTTAATCTCCTGTCCGTTGGTTAGAATTTGGTGAGTCCTCAGTATTTGGTTCTGAGGCAACTCATCAGACTACGGAACAAATCAAGTTGATTCTCCAAAGATTGCTTACGGCATAGAATAGGCATAAGAGTTATGCCGACTGTCATCGTCATCCCTTATCCTTCGAGGTCGGTGATCATGTGTTTCTCAAAGTTTCTCCTCGAAGAGGTATTTATCGCTTTGGGAAGAAAAGGAAACTTACTCCCTGATATATTGTCCCCTTTGATGTTGTAGAAAAGATTGGGGAAGTGACCTATCGGTTGGAATTACCGGCCAATAGTTTTGATGTCCATGACGTATTCCATGTCTCTATGTTGAGGAAGTACGAGGTGGATCCTTCACATGTGATCAATTGGGTTAATGTGGAGTTGGAGGCCGACGTATCTTATAAAGAGCAACCTATCTATGTTTTTGATTTTCAAGAGCAAGTTTTACGAGGCAAAAGTATTTTCATATTGAAGGTTTTATGGTCTAATCATGTCATTCAAGAATCCATTTGGGAATGCAAAGATGAGATGCAAGCCAAGTATCCAAATTTGTTTTGATTCTTGTATCCTTTCTCCCGTGTATTCTATCTTGTTTGTACTTGTGGTAGCCGGACCTTGGCCTCGGAGGGTCGGATCTGTCACAACAAGTCATACGCAATTCCAGACCCTGAGCATCCTGTAATGTCCTGGATCATCAGCCTTACGACCCTTCGGCAGACATCCTCTCATAACTGAAGGACTGGACCAATGGTCCGGTAATCCCCCTTCGGCAAACATTGTGATGCCTCTAAGGGAGCCAAACGGAGCTCAGACCTCGCGACACACTAAACATCTCTGGAAAAAGTGGGACTTGTCGGACAAGTGGTTCCTAGACCTCTGGCTACTATGATGTTCGGTATAGCATTATGCGTGTTCCTTGTGGTAAGGACATGGCTCCCGGTCGACCGTCTATTTAGCAGAGGGTCCACCCTTCGGCAGTAACCTAGAATAGGGTGCCCTGAACACCCGCTCGTGGATCCCCCATCCGTATGATTGACTTGATCCATCGACTACACCAGTCTATTTGGCCCAACATGTACAACAATCGGGGCTAACATTACACAGGGGAGCCCACGACACACGGTCCACGTGCCAATGCTGGGCTCCATGTCAGTCTCTCCCTATAAATACCTCTCAAAGGTACTATTCACGGAATCCTTCTTCTGATCCCAACCCGGCCCACACCAACTATCTTTTGTCTTCTTCTTCAAAAAGGGACTAGCTTAAGCTTCGGAGGCCTTATCGGTCACTGCTGACCGGTGGGAACTAACCTTTGTTTTGCAAGAGCCAAGCAGGTGGACCCTTTTTCTTGTCTTTGCAGGAGACCCACTTGAGCCTCCAGTGCCGATCGTTTAGTCCGGACCAGTTGCCGACAGCCCAGTAGCTGAAGGATCAGCCACAAACCAAAAGGTCCCAAGGGGAAACAACCACCACAATACTCTTCTTCAAGATGATGTATCCTTGTTTGCCTCTACCATATGAAATTTTGTGAATGAAATTATTTTAAGGGGTATGAGATGTAATGGTTGAAAATTTTATAAATCTATTTTTGGAATTTTATTTCCATTTCTTGGAATTTTGGTTGATTTAATATCCCAAATTCACGTCATTATTATTTTATTTAGAAATTCTTGGGAGATGAACGTTCATTTGGGGAAAATAAATAATATTGGATTGGTTTGGGTTGATGCAGATGAGTATCGGGTGGCCCAGAGGTCCTACATCTGAATCCCCACATTTCCATTGCATTTCGATATGCACCAAGGTATATATCAAAATGTCTTGCTTCTATTTACCCTTTAGTGTTGTGCCAACACTTGCATTTTGATATGCACCATGCTTGCATTTCGATATACAAGTCCTCTGATCTGGCATATCGAAATAAAGTGCCTACCCATTCTCCTTGCATTTCGATATGCAGGCCAATCAATATACCCATTTTACATTCGTATTTCGATATACGGATGAGTGCATTTCGATATGCAAATGTATTGTTCATCAATACAGATGAATAGTGAGGTTGTGTTTCAATAATACAGCTCACTGTATATTGAAATACAGTGTCGGCAAACAGTTTTTGTGAGGATTTAGTGAGGGCATTTTGTTCTTTTTCTTGTATTATATACTCACACTTAAAGAGAGAAACCCCTCATTCTGCACAATATCACTCTTTCTCTTCTGTATCTCTCTCTCTCTCTCTCTACAAGCACCAAATCTCCCCCTTCTCTCTTCATTCTTGGGAGATTGGTTGGGTTTTGAAGAGATTTCTCTTCACAAACCTTGAAGAGAAGTTCAGGGCTATGCATTGAAAGATTCAAGTCATAGTAGTGTCAAGTCCCCTCACCTAGGGTTTGTAAGTATATCGTCTCAAAGGTAGAGTTTTTACACTTATTGTATCTCCATTGTTGGTATTCTCCTTTCCCTCTCTAAATGATTTTATAGATTGAGAACATTTTTTTGTATCCCATGTTGCGGGTAAAATTTACCCATCAATTTTTTGGGTATTTGAGTTCTCTTATACTTTATTATACTCCCTAGGATGTTGATTTCAAGATCCCTAACTAAAATTTAAAAATCCCAAATTTTATGAAAACACTAATTTCGGTCTCTTTGGAAATGATGAAATTGATTTGGAAAAAAGAATCGTATGACTCTATTGTCACTTGGAAATGGGTTTTTGGAAGCCAATTTGATAAATGATGCTTTTTGGTCAAAATATGAGATAAGGAGGTATAGATGCCCTAATTGATTGAATTAAATAAAATGATGAATTGAATGATTTAATTGGCCTAAACATGATGGAATAGTTGGGTTGGCTATTATACTCATTCGGGAATTTCATTCCCTGTGTGGATCTACATCCACGACGTTGCGCAATGGGGTTCGACTAGAGCTCTCCCGACATGTGAGGAAATTCTGAGAAACTTTACGGGTAGCTTAGTTGACAAATTGCTACCGCAGAACTAGTCAAAACCTAATAAATCTTAGATAAAAAATTATATGTGACTCTCTTGTTTCATCAAGGTGGGAAGATGTGGAATTTTATTATTGTCTCCCTTGTTTTGTCAAAGTTGAGATGAAAGCTGAAAATATTATCCTCTCTGATTTCGTCGAGTTGAGCATTTTAAAAGAAATTCAAATGAATCAATGAGATTGGATTTTGAAAGAACTTAGAAGATGGACTTTAGAATCAAATGGTTTTAAAGATATGAAATTGGTCCTCAATGCATACATACTTTTACTTTTCTTGCACTTACATCTCTTGTCCCAACTTTAGAAATATTTGACTATAGATTATCTTTACTAGGCAATCACCTAACCTTCTATTTTTAGGTACCAATTTGCATACCTAGCGGAGGAGCCTGGAACCATTCCTTAGCTTGCCTTGGAGTGTGGATTTGGATGCCATTCTTTGGGTATCTCTTGTTGACTTTCATTTCATATTTCTTTAAATTCATGTACCCGGACTGTATTTGATTTGGATTTGTAAAACTCCTACACTCATTGCTTGCATGCTTCTATTCATCATTCCTCTTTATTTTCTACTCTTTGATTCATGGATGGATTGGGTAGATAGTTTTAAATTCAAGTCCTTGTTTTTATATTTTTAACTTACAAAAAATGATTTGAAAATCCGGGGAGTGACACTTATCATATTTTAGGAGTAAGAATGTCAAGTGGGCATGTTCTAGTCTAGTAGTCTGTCGATACACTAACTGTCTATTCTGCCGTTTCCCAACTCATTGGGAGAGTCAAGTTTCCCCAATTGTACACACTGTCATGGATGATATAACCACCCAAGGAATCCTATCATAAGTCTATTCCCAAAAATAACTCATGACCGTTCATATATGATAATTATAATCATATTTCTTTCTACCCAATGCTAGTACAATTCATTTTAGTTCCAAGCCAATGCTAGTCAAGTTCCTAGCCAAAGCTAGTTCATTTTATTAAATCTTCCTAGCCAATGCTAGTCCAAGATGAGTATAGTTCCTAGCCAATGCTAGTGTCAATGCCAATATGTTCCTAGCCAAACCTAGTAATGAAAACCATACATTCTAAGCTTGAACTTGTAGTATGTTTCAAATGTCAATTTCATACAAGACTCCATGTATTCCATGGTTCAAAATACTTACAATACATTTACAAGGTAGGGCATGTCCCTCGTAACCTTGGTCCAAGAATATTTTTTAAAAGACTTAGAGGATGACAATGATTGTCAAGGATACTTGGATGTCCAATTTCATGTTAGACCACTAAATTTCACCACATGAACACCAATTGCACCTAAGCCCCAAATGCGTCTATCAATTCCAACATTAGGGTTCACATGAAAAGAGAGCTTTGCAAAGGACAACATAGAACAAGAAATTAAGGTTAGAGATACCTCTAGACATCCTTGAGCAATGTAATCCCATAAACAATTTCATACTTGCAAGACAAATCCTAAGTCAATTTCTCAACTTTCCCAAAAATGAACTATTGACATGGAATGAAGGCAAACAATAGAGGGAAAGAAGAAATACAATCAAACCTATGGTAGATATAGAAAATCCTACCTCAAATACAAAGTTTATGAATATTCTAGATAAGGGTTCTCTCCAATAGCCATGAAATGTAGATGAATAGATAGCCCTTCTAGCGATCCACAATGTTCCTCCTTAAAATTTCCCAAGAATCTTCTTCTATTTTCCAAAAATGTAGAGAGAAGAGGTAGATAGTGGCATACAATATGGGGGCTATAGAGCTCTCAAGATATAGTGTTTGTTGTGGAAAATGAGTGGAAAATGATCTCGAGATAAATTATATACCTATGGGCTTGAAAAGACAAGAATGCCCTTAATAATTCCAAACTGGACACCCTCTATCATAAATAGGGAAACCCATGTCCTGAAATAACATAGTAGGGGATGGAGAATAGACCATCCTCTTTTGGAAATAGAAGAGGGGTCTTCTAATTCTGGGCTATTAGACCACTACTACACACAACAGCCCTTCACCATTACCAAAAATGGGAAGGCCCATTTCCGAAACTCCCAACCTCGGCTTCTCCTGCAAAACTCTGGCCCTCCTTTAATCCCTTTAATTTTTGGTAATCCAGTGTTCCATTTTTGAAACGCTGGGCCTTTGCTTCTTCTTCTCTCTTCTCTGCAACCCTGATCCTTTCTCGTTTTTGAAAATCTGGGGATCCAATTCCGAAAATTTGGACTTCTAGTTTTCCCAGCCTTCCTCCTCCTTCTCTTGTTCTGGAAGTCTACCTCTTTCTCCTTTCTTCAATCTCCAAAAATCCATGAGTGGCATCCCTCTTTCCTTCCTCCTCAATTTCCAGAAGTCCTCAAATGGACTTCCCTAATCTTCTCTCTTGATTTCTAGAAATTCGGTCAACTTCCAACTTCAACTTACGAAAATAAAAGTATTTCCTCATTTCCTAAATCTCTTCCATAAACACTCTATACATCAAACCAACTTCCAGAAATTCAAAGGAGGATTCCCAAATTTCCAATATTGACTAAATCGATTAAATTGATCTCGAACCATCCCATAACGAAATATTTAGATTCAAAACCCACGAATATCAATCTAATTTCCTCAAACATATATATTCTTACAAATAAGCTATCAAATGAATTTAAAATACATAAAATAAATCCGTAAATTATTGATAAATTCTAATTCATGACATAACAAGCCCTAGACTTGACTAGAGATTTCTCCCTGACTAGAGATTTCTCTCTAGTGGACTCGCCATTATGGGCACTTGTTGCCCTTTGCGAGAAACCTTTTTTCGTCAACCGAGACGTTTCTTGCTTTTCTATCCTAACATTGTACATGGGGTTGCCACTTGATTTTTAACTGATAAATCAAGGAACATTGGTGACTAATTCTTAGTACTTAATTACCAGATATTTATAGTTTAGGAGCTAGGTTATAGGATGAGAAGGTGTTAGTCACCCATCATGCATGTCCAGAAGGTCAGTCTCTACTCTTGTTGTGAGAATTAAACATTACAATTAATTTAATAATTCTCAAAATCGAGGTCCGTGGAAGGGATAAAAATATGTATGATAAGTGTAGGCGAAAATAGTATATAAGTAAGTTTATAAATATACCTCAAATGTGAAAAAGGAGAAGGATGATTACTCCTTGGACGATATGACCTGTGTTTTCCCTCAATGTGGTAACTTTGATAAATTCATAGTTTTCACTCGGATAATGATTTGGCAGAATTTGGGACTTTTAGGGCTTCAAAATGACAATAAAGTGATTTTTTATGACTCGAGGAAAAATCACAATTGAGGGTAAATAATGGTAATTCTATAGAATTTATTGTGGATAACTAGGGTAAGGCTAAAATAAGGGTTATTATTTTATTTATTTTTTTGATAATTCTCAAGAATCGAGACTCGAGGCAAAAAACCTTTCTAGAGAGAGGCAGTGCTTCTAGAGAGGGTGAGAGTGGTTGGAAAATATTGTGTGAAAATCGGTTGAATTTGTGGGATATTTATAGTTAGGGAAAAGTATAAATTTGGGAATTCGAAAAGGGCTCCAAGCTCGTGGAGGGAATCTGAGAGTGGAAGAGATCCTGGAAAGGTGTCCCGCACTAGGAGAAGTTTCTGAAATCTTAGGGATTTTGTTGCTGCAAGATGAGTTTACAACTGCAAACATGGATTGTGAGACAAAAATGTTGCGGCGGTAGGGTGGATTTTATAGAGCAATATGGGAAAAAAAGGTAAAGTTGCAGTCGTAGCCTGAATTTGTGATTGCAAACTCGGGGTTGCAGTGGTGGTGCCCTTCTAGAAGGTCGGATATGATGTGTTCAAAAACTGAACTCTAGCAGACTTGTGCTGGATTTGGGGTATTTGGGCTTTATTTGGGCTAGTTTTGAGCGAAAATATGGTTTTAAGCTAAAATGAGGTGGACTTGGCTTTTTAAAATATCTTGGGCTTGGAATAAAAGGTTTTGGATTTTTAAAAATTATTTTGGATGAGGATTTTTTTGGAAAATGTTAGAATTAATTCTAAAACTGCTAAATATAATCTTTTTGAATTTTTTGTTTTAACCTAAGACAATGATAAATTTATGGTAAA
>NMUG010008483.1:0-11626 GCA_002855965.1 Monotropa hypopitys | reverse complement strand
TTAGTTCATTCTTCCGCTGCATATTTTCACTAATCAACATCAATCACCACAAAAGAAGGCCGAAGATGACACAATCTTGAATTTTATGAAAAGTCAAGCTTCGATAATTGAAGATTTGAAAAATCAAATGTCCAAATTGACTTCAACGGTTGGATACCTACAACAAGAAAGGAAAAAATTAACATCCCAATCGGTAATCAATCCACAACACCAACATTACAATGCTTGCTCTTCTAATCCACCTCAAACTCATGAACAAGAAAATTCCATTACTACTCTTCGGAGTGACCGTGAACTTGTTAGACCAAATGCTCCAACCATTCCCATTGTTCCACCGCTTAAAAAAAATGTTGAGCCGGAATTGGTAGAGGAGTCCATTCATGAGGGAAAAGAGGATGAGGTGGTAGTTGAAGATCCCATTGTACCAACCGTGTCCCCTATTGCTCTATTTCCTAAACGGTTGGTTGGGAAACAAAAAATCCCATTTCATGATGAAATCTACTATTTATTCAAGCAAGTGAAGGTGAATATCCACTCTTGGATGTAATTCGCCAAATCCCTTCACATGCTAAATTTCTCAAAGATTTATGCACGGTAAAACGAAAACTTAATGTTCAAAAGAAGGTTTTCCTCACCCAACAAGTGATTTCTATCCTTCAATCTAACATTGCACCCAAATATAAGGACCCCAGTTGTCCTACGATCTCAATTACAATTGGCGGTAATGTGGTTGAAAGGGCATTGCTTGACTTGGGCGCGAGCGTAAATCTCTTACCTTACTCCGTTTACCAGGAACTTGGCTTAGGAGAGATGAAACCGACCCGTGTGACTTTGCAACTAGCCAATAGAAGTGTGAGGGTACCGTTGGGGGTTGTTGAGGATGTGCTAGTCCAAGTGGATAGTTTTGTGTACCCGATCGATTTTGTTGTACTCGATACACGTCCCTTATCACCAACCAATCAAGCTTCACAAACACCTATCATTCTTGGTAGGCCATTCCTCGCAACATCAAATGCAATTATTCATTGCCGGAATGGTTTACTTAAACTCACATTTGGACACATGACGTTGGAGGTGAATGTTTTCAATGTTAGTAGCCAAATGGGGGATGATGAAGAGGTACACGAAGTTAGTATGCTTGAGAGTTTGGTGCAAGAGCATGTTGATGAGTTGTTGTATAAAGACCCCTTGGAGATTTGTTTGACTAGTGAGGAGTTGATGTTCTTGGAGTCACCGGAAGTGAATTTTTTGACTTCCGTGTTGGACGATGGTGAGGAAATTTTTGGAGTTGGAGATTGGGTGTGTCACACTCCAGAAATTTTAATTAATTTCTATTCAATTCAATAAATTCAATAAATCTAATTTCGTGTATCGTTGAGTAAGTCCGGGTAGGACGGGCGTCCCCGACATGATGTTCGTTGGTGGTTGAATAATCAGGTGAATCTTCAATCGCATTTTAAAATCCATCGACTTGGTACGTTCTCCAAATCAGATTTCTTCATTCATGAAAGTCGTAGAGAATTCAATTAGAAATCCAACGCAACTTGAATCGTCTCAATCGGAGTCCGGACGAAGAAGTTATGGCCCAAATACTCTCGGAAATTCTACCTTGCCAAGTCAGTGAAAATTAACTCTTGGCGACCGGTATACCACATTGCGTGTACCGGTCGAGCTAAAGCAGTGGGCACCTCTGAGAGGTCCCGACCGGTACACCACATTGCGTGTACCGGTCGTGAAGGCCAAAAATGCTGCAAAAAGTGTTAAATGAAGGATTGTTTGGTCATTTGAGGTAGGAGTTGTATATATACAACACATACACGATTTTATCACATTTTCACTCCAAACCCTAACCCCACACTCTCTCTCTACCTCCCTATCAATTCTCTCTCACTTCTCTCTTGAATCTTGGAGAATCCATGAAGAATTGGAGAAAATGCGAAGAGTTAACGGTGTTCCTTGTCTCATCCTCTCCGCATTGATGTAATTGGATCACCTCGGATCGGTAAGTTCTTCTCCTCTCCAAAAACCCTAGGTTTTAGATTGGTTGCTCGTCTAAGATTTTGGTCTTTATAAATGTTGTAAAGCATCGCGAGAGCTTCACATTGATGAGCTTAGTTTACTCCGGCGGTCATGGAGTTTTCCGGCGACTTTTCCGGCGAGCATCACCGGAGCTCCGACGAGGTAGAATTTTCTATCCCTCTCGTTTGTAATGTTGGCCTCCTAAATTCTTCCTTAATTGTTTTATGAAAATCTGTCGAATTGGTGTATTCGCAAAATTAGTGTTGTCGAGTCGTCATTCGGTTCAATTGGTCGTGTAGGGGTATTGTCTAGGGTCTCGATATACTCCCTAGGATGTTAATTGTTCGATTCGAAGTTCAATTTTGAAAAGCCCCAAATCTTGTGGAAAATGAGTCGTCGTCGTTTTATAAAATTAAATTGGGAAAATGACTTGTTTGGGAATTCCTATGGGTATCGGTGGGTTGAACATTGGTCGACACATTTTTGTGGGAAACCGAACAATTGGAATGTTTTTGTGAACGAATGACACGTTTGGGAACGATTGGAATGTTTTGTGAAATAAACAGAAATGTTTTGAAAACAATGGAAGTAAAGTCACATTTTGAGTTGACACGTCGACTAGGAAGATGTTTGCCCTAGGTTGTGACGGAATGGAAGTAAATGTGACACTATCTACTCTATACGAGGAAATCGAGTTGGCTATTATTATGCGAGTAGTGTGGATACCTTGGGTGGCTAGTGTGAGCACCCACGACATTGCGCAATGGGGGTTTGACTGGGCCCTCCCGGTGTGCTGGGGAATCACTAGGAACTTTACGTTTAGAGGTTGACGAGCCCCTAATGACAGAACTAGCCGAAACTCAATACTATTTGGTGATTGCTCTTATTTCTATAAGGTGCGGAAGTAAAGTGAATCAGGGAAAAATAAACGGGAATTTGAATACGTTTTTATAACGGAAAATGAGTCTTTTACTTGTGTAGCTTCGACACTTGACACAATTCCCTCTTGGCCTTGTCTAGGAAATCTTTTGGTAGACGTTGGATACTTTTACTTCTCTTTCTCTAGTCTTGGTCAGACACTAGTTTTACTGCTTTTACCTTACTATGAGTCGACAGTAAAATATTTGAAATAAAGTAACTATTTTTAAATATGAGATCCATTGCATATGTCACATTAAATACCATGCATTATCACACACTTGCACTCCAATATTATAGACGGTAGGAGATGGATTATCTCTACCAGGCGGTCGTGCCTGACCCTCTACTTTTGTAGGATTTGTCCCTTTTACTTGGAGCCGCTGGATCCTTTGCAGGACTTGAGGCTGGACCGGACTGTAGTGATAGGTTTCTCTTCTTTTATTGTAATTCACTTCTTTTCTTTTCTGTTGGCCACCTTGTACAGGATTAATTTATAAAATCCTATTTTGGCCTTTTCTTTTAGTTGGGGCATTGGTGTACAGGGTTATGTTATAAAATCCTATTCGCCTCTTTTTATTTGTATCCGAGTAGCGCAGGCGTTTAAGTAATAATAATGTGTTGAGTAGTGTGTGTGTGTGTATGGTAGATAGCACCTTACCCTTTTTTATTTGTATACTCTTACCTATTTAACACTTCTCAAAAAAAAAAAATATCTCAAAATCTGGGAGTGTTATAGTTGGTATCAAAGCGCTCGTTCCGACTTACCTAGGTCCTTGGGTGAGACTTATAGTCTCAATGAGCGCACCGTTTCTTTTGTGTAGCTCTGAGAAATTGCATTTAGAATGCATTGCATGTGTATCTAGGCATTGAATGTGTGTGCATTGCACGAATCTCATTAAACAATAAGTTTTTATAACTCAAAATTAATAAAATAGTTTGGAAATCCGTGGTGTCTACTCCTTCGAGTTGGTCTTGTTGTTCTTTTGGAATTTTGAGAAATTCCTGTCTATCTTGTGGTGACTTTTGAGTCTGTCTTGGCAACTGTTAGAGGATTTTGTTGATTTTGGACTCGGTTGTCCCGGTTGTATCCTCTTGTTGGTAGTGGTGACTCATACTCTAGCTTAGTGAACTGTTTCGAGTTCCTTCTTCTTAGTACGTAAATAAGTTTCTTCGGTGACTCTAGTAGTAAATTGGCATCTTGTTCTCCGATTTTAATCGTTGGTGACTGTAGTTGTGGCTTGTCGAGCCTATTCCTCCGTAAGAAGCAGATTCTTGTTGTCGTTATCGTGGTTTTTGAGCTTATCTCTGGTAGCGGATAATGGACCTTGCTGCAGTTAGTGATCGATTCTCGTTTTCCCTTCTAGTAAGGATGATGATCTTGTGTACAATTGATTGATCATTCCTTGAATTCCCCCTTTCACTCTTGAACGAAGTTGTTTTTAGCTTTTCCTTCTAAGAGTGGTGTCCCTCTTCTTGATTCCAGTTTGATAGTCATTCTAGTGGCTGGAAATTCATAGTGCTCTCGCAGTCGAGCCTTGAATTCTATTTTGCTTCTTGACGGTGATATCTGGAGTTTGTCTTTTATACCGTTAACTTAGTTGTTTCCTTGTGGTGGAGTTTTGACTCCCACTTTAGTGTTGTGGTAGGCTTCTTGTTAGGTAGCCTTGTGGTTGATGGTTGTTTACGTTTGGGATTGATTGGGTCTCCCTAGTGTGTATAGTTTCTTGTATGAGTTGTGGAACCTTAGAATAACCTTGCTCGTGGAATTGAAATCTGTGGTTTCTTCTTGAGGTGTTAGAACTTGGTGGTCTAGTAATTGTAACTTCTTGGGAAGTGAGGATGTCTCGGTATTGTAAGGCCTTGTAGTGACAAGGATTGTGTGTGATTCATTTGGGATGTGAAGTGTCCTCGGGTTAGTAGATTCTACTTGCGGGTTAGTACCAGATAGTTGATGTTGGTAGTATTCTACCCTTAGTTGATGCAAGAGTTAGTCTTGACTTATGGTTTGAGGTCCCTTGAGGATTTGTGTTGGACTTAATACTTTGCGGTTGCGGTTACTTCTTGGTCGAGAGAAAAGGATGTAGGAATTTGAGTGTGGTATCTTGTTAGTATGGTAGCATTGAATTGTGACTTGAGGTCTATCGGAAAGGGCTAGAATTATGTTGGTCCATAGTGTTTAGTTGTTCTTTGGTTTTTGGTTGTTTGGTTTATGGAATGACTTGGGAGATGGTCTTGTGCAAGTTTGTCTCGATTGGTCATTTGGGCTTGTTGGGTGATTTAGGTGTTAGACCTACCTTTGGAATGCCTTGGTGGTTGTTCGATGAGTTGTTGTTGTGTTATGAGCTAGGAAAGTGGTTTGAGGATTTTAGTTCTTTTGATGCTTTGGAGCAATAGTGTGTGTATAACTATCTTGTAGTTCTTCCTAGAAGTGGTAATTGAGTTTCTTGCCATGTTGGGCAATGTTGTGGAGAGGAAAATGATTTTGGGTGAGAGATAGAAGTGTGGTGTTATTGCTTGGAAATTAGGAGGTTTAGACGTGGATTCATTTAAAGTCATTGTTTGGAAGAAATGAATGGTTTGGGTTGAATGAATGAGGCCTTGTGGTAGTGTTAGCGTGTTCACTTGGGTTGTTGGGGTCGAAAGAGGAGTGTTTGGATTTAGGAACTTGGAGAATTAGTGTTTTGATGCGCTTGGGGATTCACTCATGGATGACTAGAGATGACTTGTGTGTTTTGCTTGGGACTTGGAGACGAGAGTTAGAATTGTCTTCTCCTTTGGATGTGAGGTCATAGGAGATGAATCATGACTTGGGTAATTTTGCAGCCTTGTCTTGGTCGTGGAATGTGGTTGTCCGAGTGCCTCTCCGTCTCGGCATGTTAGATTCTTCCTTGTTCAACCCTTGCGGGATCGGTGAGTGGATACCGTTCCTTGGTTGTTCATTGTCCCTTCTACTCTCTTGGATCAATGTACTCGATCGATGGTATCTACCATCTTTGTTGGAAATGTTGTCGCGTACACTTGTGCCGTATCCTAATCGTCAATAGGATTCCTTGTTCTTCGATGGTGTGCGATTCGACTTCCGTGTTTCTTGTTGGCACTTGGTGGCAATCACGAAAGCTGTGCGTTTTTTGGAGAATCTTCTTACTCCTTGTTTTCCAAACTTTTGATGTTGCAATTGGGTGTTGCCATCCTCCTGTTGATCGTTTGTGGTACGTCTGCTATTGTGGCGCTTATCGTAGTGGTGCTGTGTTGTTCTTCTCGTACTTAGAGAATCATCTACTTCGTATAGCTGGTTTTAAGGGATCATATCCCTGTTTGGCGCACTCTTGTTTGCGGGTTGACTTTGTTCACTTGTTCATGTTCGTCGTGTCCTTGTGCGAATCCGGATTATAATCGTATCCGTTGTCACCGTGTCCATTTGCGATTGGACACTTCTATTCTGTTATGTTGTCTCCCTTTGAAGCCTTATTTGAAAGTGTGTTGTGGGATTGACTTGTGGTTGGTGTGACTAGTGAGGTAAAGATATTGTTTTGTGTTGTGCAACTGGGTTGCGAGTGTTGGGTAGAATATATGTGTCTCTTTGAAGTCGACTGCACCGAATTGGATTGTGGTGATGTTTGACGTGACCGGTGTGCGTAGTCTGTGTCATGTGGTGTAGGAATGAACATGAAGGATTGTTTTGAGAAGGTGACTGGCCAGCACATCTCAAATCAAACTTCATAGTCATTCTGGTACCACTTTAGGTGTGTGCGGGTTGGTTAGTGAGATTTTGACTGTTCGGTTCTTCCTTTGGTGGCGTTGTGGTTGTTTGGTGTGATTCGGGTGGCACGTTTGTTGTGTGATCATCCCTTGCGGGTTGTCTGGTCTTCAACTCCTGCGTCGTATCGGTTGGATTGTTCCTACCTTGTTCGAAAACCTATTTCGGGGTCGTTTTGCGCGTTCGTGGTGTTAAAGTCGTCGTGAACTTCTTTGCGGTGGTAGAAACCTGCTCTTTTATTTTTCAAAAATTTTTAGAAAAATATTTGAAAAAATCGGAGTACCCATATCGTATCCGTACCGTATTCCCTCTTATCCGCAACGTTTCGGTACTTGGAATTTTTCCCGGCATGTCCACATTGTGTCGTGGCATGTTCTAGAATTTTCTGGATTTTGTTTGAAATTTTTCGGGGCGATATTCTTGCGGTTTGATCTCCGTATCATGTTCTTGTCCGAAAATGCGCGTTTCTAACTTGTTTGATCAGTTTGGGAACCTTTGGTTGCGCGAAAACCATTTCTTTGGTCATTGATGTCTCTCTCGAGGACGTTTTCCTTTTTATTGTGTTCAGTTCTTCATTGACGTTCCTTGCATTGCAACGTGTTCCGCGTGTTGCGGCGTATTGCTCGTGTAAGGAAGGTGGTGGTTTGTTCGGTTTACGATTGATGTTGGGCGTTGCTTTGGGCAAATTTATTATCGGTTGTGGATCTCTTTCGGCATTGTTGGTTCGTTGGTGGAGTTGTTTCGGTTGATAACCTCCTTGTCGTTATTGTCGGTTCTCGTCGCGAATTTATTCAAGCATTTGGTGCTTTTGGGCATTGTTCCCTTCGTGGTGTTGTATTTCGGTTCTTCTACCTTAGAAATTTCGAGGATGAAATTCTTGTAAGGAGGGTAGTTTGTAATACTCCGGAAATTTTAATTAATTTCCATTCAATTCAATAAATTCAATAAATCGAATTTCGTGTATCGTTGAGTTAGTCCGGGTAGGACGGGCATCCCCGGCATGATGTTCGTTGGTGGTTGAATAATCAGGTGAATCTTCAATCGCATTTTAAAATCCATCGACTTGGTACGTTCTCCAAATCAGATTTCTTCATTCATGAAAGTCGTAGAGAATTCAATTAGAAATCTAACGCAACTTGAATCGTCTCAATCGGAGTCCGGACGAAGAAGTTATGACCAAAATACTCTCGGAAATTCCACCTTGCCAAGTCAGTGAAAATTAACTCTTGGCGACCGGTACACCATATTGTGTGTATCGATCGATCTAAAGCAGTGGGAACCTCTGAGAGGTCTCGACCGGTACACCACATTGCGTGTACTAGTCGTAAAGGCCAAAAATGCTGCGAAAAGTGTTAAATGAAGGGCTGTTTGATCATTTGAGGTAGGGGTTGTATATATACAACCCATATACGATTTTATCACATTTTCACTCCAAACCCTAACCCCACACTCTCTCTACCTCCCTATTAATTCTCTCTCACTTCTCTCTTGAATCTTGGAGAATCCATGAAGAATTGGAGAAAATGCGAAGAGTTAACGGTGTTCCTCGTCTCATCCTCTCCGCATTGATGTAATTGGATCGCCTCGGATCGGTAAGTTCTTCTCCTCTCCAAAAACCCTAGGTTTTAGATTGGTTGCTCGTCTAAGATTTTGGTCTTTATAAATGTTGTAGAGCATCGCGAGAGCTTCGCATTGACGAGCTTAGTTTACTCCGGCGGTCATGGAGTTTTCCGGCGACTTTTCCGGCGAGCATCACCGGAGCTCCGACGAGGTAGAGTTTTCTATCCCTCTCGTTTGTAATGTTGGCCTCCTAAATTCTTCCTTAATTGTTTTATAAAAATCCGTCGAATTGGTATATTCGCAAAATTAGTGTTGTCGAGTCGTCATTCGGTTCAATTGGTCGTGTAGGGGTGTTGTCTAGGGTTGAACATTGGTCGACACATTTTTGTGGGAAACCGAACAATTGGAATGGTTTTGTGAACAAATGACACGTTTGGGAACGATTGGAACGTTTTGTGAAATAAATGAAAATGTTTTGGAAACAATAAAAGTAAAGTCACATTTTGAGTTGACACGTCGACTAAGAAGATGTTTGCCCTAGGTTGTGACGGAATGGAAGTAAATGTGACACTATCTACTCTATACGAGGAAATCGAGTTGGCTATTATTATGCGGGTAGTGTGGATACCTTGGGTGGCTAGTGTGAGCATCCACGACATTGCGCAATGGGGGTTTGACTGGGCCCTCCCGGTGTGCTGGGGAATCACTAGGAATTTTACGTTTAGAGGTTGACGAGCCCCTAATGATGGAACTAGCCGAAACTCAATACTATTTGGTGATTGCCCTTATTTCTATAAAATGCGGAAGTAAAGTGAATCATGGAAAAATAAACGGGAATTGGAATACGTTTTTATAAAGGAAAATGAGTCTTTTACTTGTGTAGCTTCGACACTTGACACAATTCCCTCTTGGCCTTGTCTAGGCAATCTTTTAGTAGACGTTGGATATTTTTACTTCTCTTTCTCTAGTCTTGGTCAGACACTAGTTTTACTACTTTTACCTTACTATGAGTCGACAGTAAAATATTTGAAAGAAAGTAACTATTTTTAAATATGAGATCCATTGCATATGTCACATTACATTCCATGCATTATCACACACTTGTACCCCAATATTATAGATGGTAGGATATGGATTATCTCTACCAGGCGGTCGTGCCTGACCCTCTACTTTTGTAGGATTTGTCCCTTTTACTTGGAGCCGCTGGATCCTTCGCAGGACTTGAGGCTGGACCGGACTGTAGTGATAGGTTGCTCTTCTTTTATTGTACTTCACTTCTTTTCTTTTCTGTTGGCCACCTTGTACATGATTAATTTATAAAATCCTATTTTGACCTTTTCTTTTAGTTGGGGCATTGTTGTACAGGGTTATGTTATAAAACCCTATTCGCCTCTTTTTATTTGTATCCGAGTAGCGCAGGCATTTAAGTAATAATAATGTGTTGAGTAGTGTGTGTGTGTGTGGTAGATAGCACCTTATCCTTTTTATTTGTATACTCTTACCTATTTAACACTTCTCAAAAAAAAAATATCTCAAAATTTGGGAGTGTTACAGAGTATCTAAATTTGAAGAATTACCTAAATTGGAGGGAAAACCACTCCCTTCAAGTGTTCAACCACCAATATTGGAGTTGAAGCCATTGCCATCTAATTTGAAATATGCTTATTTGGGCATGGACGATACTTATCCGGTGGTAATTGCGTTCGCCCAAAATGTGAGTATTATAAGGGGTAGCCTGAAGCATAGGGCAAGGTGATCGCAGCAAAATATTCTTGGAAAGTCCAAGGTCGAACCACAGAGAGGGGTGGTTAAACTAAGTGAAATGCGTTTCTCTTAGGAATATTTTTGGTTTATGGCTATACGTGGCCAACGATGAGTTGTTTTGGTGTAATAACTTATACTAAATGGTAAAAACTAATTTTAGCTTAAGACTAAGTAATGGGCTAGTTCATGTCTTTGGGGAAACATTAATTTATTTGTTAAAGATGCCAAGATGCATAGAATAACGTGACACACAAACCAACGAAAACTAAGTAACGATGGTTACACCTCACATGATATTTTAATATAGCAAATTCAAAGTCATAGCACTAAGAGTTCATTGTGGCAACATCATTGCCAACAATGAATCAAAGAGGTAACTTATGAATTTCTAGACCTAAACTAGGAGGTAGTAGCACAATCCTTACTAGGTTTCTGCTGGAAAATCAACATTAAATAACAAACAAATCCATGTATACCCCTAGTCCATGAACTATCCCATAAAATTACTACTCACACATTATGGATGGAACAACAATGGGGAAAATTGAAGTAGACATATTTATAACTAAAGAGAAAAGAAATTTCAGGAGAGAAAATGTTACCAAGCTTTCATTACAATCAACCAATCCAACATTCAAATCAGTACCAAGAATTCCACCAAGAGCTTCAATGAAAGATTTCACACTTGAGAAGAGAAAAATGAAAGAGAGCCAAGAAGGGTTCAAAAACTCTGTAAAAACTAATGTCCCTACGTTTTTCCTCTCTCCATAATGATATTCCCCCCATAGGGACGGAGTTCACTAGGCAAAACCAACCTTGGAACTCCACAAAAGTTCAGTCAAATCATTTATTCCAAAAGCTGTCTGTCGCGATGTATCGATACACGGGTTTAATGTATCGATACATCAGTTGATTTTTCGTATTCCACAGCAGGATGTATCGATACATCAGCTTCCATGTACCGATACATGGAGGAGTTACAGAGAGCAGAATTGAGTGGTTGGTCTGCAGAACAGATACATGAGTCCATGTATCGATTGATGCCTTTTATTCCACATGTACCGATACACCAATTTTATGTACCGATACATGATGACAGAAAAATGCAGAAAAGGGCTGGAACTGGTTTTCATCATGTAACGCTCCTGAAATTTTAGCTATTTTCCCCTTCGTTTAAAAAAAAATGATTAAAATTAATTAAATCTGTCTCGGGATTTAATTTTAATGTCGTTTGGTTCCCTACGGGTTAGATTTTATTCTACCGATCCTGTCCTAGTGAGGCAAGTCTTGGTTTGTGAGATTTTGTGTTTAGAGCGCGTGCAAGTGGTTGTGGTGGAATTCGGGCTTTGTTTTGGGTCTCGGGGGTTGTTCGATATTGCATTGAACATTTTAAAGTGAAATGTTTAATTAAATTGATTTTAGTTTAATTAATAATAATAATAAAAAAACAATGCATTCAGTCGGGGGACCCTTCCCTCTTCTCCCTCAAAACAATTCTTACAGGACCCGTAACCCTACCTCTAAATCCTCCCCGCCGCACGACCTCCCCCCTCCTCTCCCAACGGCCGGCCTCCTCCCTCTTCCCTCCTTCCGTCCGAGCTCCCT
>NMUG010008482.1:0-11627 GCA_002855965.1 Monotropa hypopitys | reverse complement strand
TTCCTCAATGCTTGGATGCGTGGATTATAGCCTTGGACAGCATCACTACAGATACAATTGTCTATATTCAATGCCAGGGAACACGCCATCACCATTTATGGGCTGGGTCTCTCCTTTCTTCTTTTGGTTGGATTATGTGGGGTTGTGCCATTTTTTGGGAGTCGGCTGCTCAGGCAATTTGGTCTATATCAATATGTGCCTACTTCATCATCTCTTTATGCAAGCAGCAGATACCATTTTGACTTCACCAGTGACTTCGCACATTCGATGATTCTGGAGTCATCTGCCTTATGGAATCAGCGGGTCACGATTTCCTCCGATCAGATTAGTGATAATCCTGGCGTTTCCGATGATTACTTGGGCTAGATTGAGCAGGAAATCGCTCGTGATGCTGACAATGTTGCTTCTTTTCTGCCATTTTTAGATCCATCTCCTCTGTCATAATGGTCTTCTCTTTTAGCATCTCAGACTGCAGGTTATACTCTTCAGCTGACGCAGTCTCATTCTCGACACGTTCAGATGATCGGGGAAAGAGACAGGGCTATTCAACAAGCCTCGTCTATTACCGGGGAGAGAGATTCTTTACTTAGAGATATAGATTGACTATCCTCGTGATTATCGGACATGGAGGCCGTTGTTGGCACTTTACAACGAAATCTTTCGGATGCTAGGGCATCTGCCAGCTCTACCAGCACTGTACTGGCTTTGGAAAAATCTTTGATGGACGCGGCTCACGATCATGATTTTCAGGTTGCAGAGATTGGGAGACTGTTGCACGAGTTGCTAGATTTTGATCAAACTTTGAGAGAGTCCGAGGCTTTAATCTGCGACCTGCATGATCAGAGAGATTCTTTGCAGTCTGATTTTGACACTCTAGCTGGCTCTTATCGTGGTTCTTCTACTGAGGTCGAGCGCCTGCGTGTTCGATTGCGAGGTGTTCGCCGAAATCTGGCTCGGGAGAGAAACATTCATCATCGTGACATAGAAGATTTGCGGTCCAGCTTTGCTTCCCTGGATCGTTTGTTGCCTGGCAGTTATCCTGATTTGATTCACTTACAGGCCCTCTTGCGGGCGCTTCGCCGTTTGCTGGATGTGGATCGTTCGGGTACTGAGGATAATGTTAGGATGACCGTCCTCTATCGGGAGGTTTGTCAGGCCTTGATGCGCTTCTTAGATGATTTGTCCTAGTGAGTCCTGCGGCGATTTGGCTTGTTGCATTTTGATTTCCTTTCCTGCAAAGCTTGTTAGCATTTCCATTGTACGGATTCATTTCTTGTTTACTCGAAACTTTTATCAAATAAACAGCATTAGTATTTATGCAAATTTAGATTTCTTTGTACAAAGTTTATGTCATACAAAAACAATCATGCATAAGGCCATCACCTGAAAGATCGGAGGGCGAAATCCTTTGTTCGTCCTTCATTATTCGGAAATGACTTTACAATCTTAGCATTGAGGCGGCAGACCAATTCACTAAATCAAATTCAATCTTCAGAGGCGAGAGATTTTCTGGATACTAAATCACTGATCCATAACTGCTCAGACCCATCTGCTACTTTGATCCATTCTGACGCTTTTACTCAGTTTTGTTTTTTTTGTGAACTTTTTCTTTTCCGTTTTTGCCGCAACTCCTTTTACAAGTTGGTAGTTACGCCGAATGCTCTTTTTTATTCTTCCCTTTTTGCCATGGCCCCCTCTCGGGTTTTGACCATGCTAGATCTATCCATTTTTATTGCAGCCCCCTTTCGGGTTTTGACTACACCGGATTCTGATTCCCATTTTTTTTGCTATGGTCCCCTTTCGGGTTTTGACCATGCTGGGCTTTTCCATTTTTGCTATGGCCCCTTTTTAGGTTTTGACCATACCGGATTTTTCCATTTTTGTTGTAGCCCCCTTTCAGATTTTGACTACACCGGAATTTTGTTTTTCTCTCTTTTTTTTGGACAATGATCTAGATTTAACTTTAGCAAGACATATTTTTCTTCAAACAGTATCCGAACATCTTTTTCAGCAAAATTTTTTGGAAACACTTCCGTATTTAGGAGAAGCTGAGGATTTTTGAAGATGGAAGAGAAAGATAGATTTTTTTGAATTTTCCCTTTTCTATTTTGGGGAAAAGGAGAAAGCGGCTTTATTCAGGATCATCACATTTGGATGATATCTCTTTTTGTTTGCTTTTCTGAGAAGGAGAAAGATAGACTTGGTGGAAGGAGAAAAGAAAGTGTTCTGGATCATCACATTTTGATGATAGCTCTTTTTTTTGCTTTTCCGAGAAGGAGAAAGAGAGATTTTATGGGAGAAGAAAAGAAAGTGTTTAGGATCATCATATTTTGATGATAGTTTTTTTTAATCCGCTTTTTTTGGGGGAAGAGAGGGACATCTTTTTGTGGGAGGAGAGAGGAAAGTGTTCTTGCTTTTCTTTGCTCAAAATTATACAGGGATACTGATAAGAAGAAAATATCGTTACTAAAATTAAAAATGAACCATTGAGAAATACATGAGAGTTGCTACCCATTAAATATGGTAGAGCTTAAGTACATCTGAGTTAAGTGGTTGCGGAAATTCCTGTCCATCCATCTCTGATAGGACGATTGCTCCATTGGACAGTACTTTTGCAATGATGAACGGCCCTTGATAGTTGGGGGCGAATTTTCCTTTAGCCTCTTCTTGTACCGGCAGGATTCTTTTCAGAACCAGGTCGCCCTGCTGAAAAATCCTTGGTCGCACATGTCTGTTAAAGCTTTTGGAGATTCGTCTCTGATAGCACTGAGAATGATAAATCGCTGCAAGTCTCTTTTTGTCCATGAGCTCCAATTGATCGTGTCGAGCTTTAATCCATTCCACGTCGTCTGTGGCTGCTTCCATCATTATCCTGAGTGACGGAATTTGTACTTTGGGAGAGAGAACGGACTCATAGCCATATACCAGGGAAAATGGACTCACCCCCATAGAGGTTCGAACCGTAGTTCGATAAGCCATCAGCGCGTAGGGTAGCTTTTCGTGCTAGTCTCGATGCGTATCCGTCATTTTTCGGATGATCCTCTTGATATTTTTGTTCGCCGCTTCTACTGCCCCATTCATCTGCGGACGATAGACGGTCGAATTCTGATGGTTGACTTTGAATTGGTCGCAAAGCTTTTTCATGAGCGTGCTGTTGAGGTTCTTTGCATTGCCAGATACAAGCGTGTCAGACAATCCATAACGGCATATGAGATTGTTTCTGATGAAGCACGTTATGACTTTTTCAGTTATATGAACAAAGCTGGCTGCCTCGACCCATTTGGTGAAATAGTCGATGGCGACTAAAATGAATTGATGGCCATTCGAGGCTTTGGGATGTATGGATCCAATGACGTCTATGTCCCAGGCTGAGAATGGCCAAGGAGAGACCATGACTTGTAGTTCTTTGGGCGGTGCGCGTAGGACGTCCCCATGAATTTGACATTTATGGCACTTCTTGACATATTTAATGCAATCGGCCTCCATTGTCATCCAATAGTATCCGGTACGCAAGATTTTCCGGGCTAGCGTATGGCCGCTCATGTGTGGACCGCAAGTTCCTTCATGTATTTCCGTCATTAAGTCGTTGGCCATATAAGCATCTACACAGCGCAGAGGACCGTGCGTAGATCGCTTGAACAGCGTCTCGCCACATAAGAAGAATTGGGCTGCTAATCTTCTGAGAGTCTTTTGGTCATTGGTTGCAGCGCCCTCGGGAAATGCCCCGGTTTGCATGAAGACTTTGATATCATAGTACCATGGTTGGTCATCTCTTTCATCGGTGATTAAGGTACAATAGGTAGTCTTTAAGCTGGATCTGTATGGCAGGAATTTTTTACTCATCTGAGAAATGTATGGCAGCTGCGAGAGTTGCTAGAGCGTCTGCAAATGAATTTTCAGCTCTTGGAATATGAATGAACTCAACTTGTTTGAACTTGGCCCAGAGTTCTTTGACCTTCTGATGATGGGGAATCATCTTTGGATCTCTAGTCTGAAAAGTTTCTGGTGATGGGCGAAGATGTCCTGGTATGCTTGAAGTAGCTCTATAAACTCTACCTTTTGGTATGCATCTAGATGGATTCCGATTTTGACTTCCTTAGGTATCTCTACAGTCCCCAAATTAATGGTTTCTGTTTCCTCGACATTAGGAGTTTGCCGGTTTCAAAATTTTCTACCATTTCTCGGAACTCATATGGGACTTCGTAGTTAGCATTGTCGTCGACCTCTATCCCCATCAGATCAAAATCTATTTCAGTGTTTGAAGTCATGTTTTCTCAGTGCTAAGATTGTTCGATCATTTGAGCCAAAGGGACGAATTTTAGGATTCCTGGAAAAACAGTGATAATTTTTTTAGTCAGTATTTTTGCCTTGATTATTTTGACAGAGATAAATAAATGAACAGAATATACAAAGCTTTTTATTAATAAAACGGCGAGATAACAGAAAACACGATTCACACAAAGGGAAAGCACACAAACTTTATTTAACAGAAATGGAAATACAAAAGACAAGAGCTAATCCCGCCATGGTTTACCAAAGCACACGGGCTTTCTTCATTGGGGAGGACGTCCAATTATGCACCTTTTTGCCTGGATAGGCTGGGCAGATAGTGTCCTGCAGGTTAGGATTTGGAGATGGTAGGTCGATAGCGGCGATTTGTAATTCGCCGAAAATCTGAGATAAACCTTTATCATCATCATCTCGTGAGGGATCTTTGGAAATTATGTTAACTGTCGGTCGGTTTGGAAGCAGATTGGTGGTGACATTAGGAGACATCTTGGCATCTTCCAGGTTTATGACGCCAGCTTCAATAAGATCTTGTACTTTATGCCTCAAGGTCCGACATTTCTCTGTTTCATGCCCCAACTGATTCGAGTGGAAGGCACACTGCAGATCAGTTCGGAAGTTCGGTGGAATGGGGTTGGGTAACTGACGTGATGGAATGGGGGTTAGATACCCGAATGATAGAAGAAGCTGATATACTTCCATCATGGGAATGGATAGTGGAGTAAAATTTCTTTTCCTCCATAGATTTGACTCTGGACTGGTTAATGGATTCTTAGGAAGGACCTTTTGTGGTGTTGGATGCTGATTTGGAAATGGGAGAGATGAGTGATATGGGGGTAACTCATATGGACTAGTTTTTCTGGGAGTTTGAAATTGAGGGTATGAATAGGACGACCCGTCATAGGTTTGGAAGGGAGAAGTTTGAAACAAATTGGAAGACGAGGGGGCTGCCCCAATGTTTGATCGGGGAAAACTTCCCCTGGTCCTAATGGATGATTGTGCCAGGGGAGACTGCAGTTGGGTTAGTTGGCTCAGTAGAACCTGGTTCATAATTTTAAGATCCCGGTTTTCCTTCTGAAGTGCTCCGAGTTCGGCCCAGAAGACAGTTTCGGGCTTGTTACCACAGTATCCGCAATATTGGTCCTCAGATTGTACCCTTCGGCAACCTTTGGTGCCGCCCCCGACTCGTTACCGACCGGACCGGACCATCCGGAGGGCTACCCTCCTGTCTCTGTCGTGGGGAATTCACCGTAATACCCTGTCCGTACGACTTAACCCGATCCACCAACCGTCCAGGCCCACCATGAGACCCGTGACGTACGGCCCACTCACCATTCGTGAGCCCCAATCCAACATTTCCATATAAATACCCCCCATGGGTACTGTTCACGGGATCCCCCCCCATTCAACTTTTGATCCCCGACCGCTGACTGTCCGGCCTCCTCCGTTTTATGCTTTAACTTCTTATCCAAACGATTATAATTTAAGCATTGGAGGCCCCGTTGGTTAAAACCCCACCGGCGGGCACTCACCTTTGTGTTACAGGAGCCAAGCAAGAGGATCCTATTTACTTGCTTGCAGGGACCACTCTAACCTCCGGTCAGAGCCGACTTCCAGCGTCCGAAGGCCTAGCAGTCCGAGAGAAGCCTCCGGCAGAAGCAGGTCACCACAATCTTCATGGATGATTTTTCAGTTTTTGGAAATACTTTTTATGATTGTTTGGACCATCTAGAGCAAGTGTTCATAAGATGTGAAAACAAAAAGCTAATTCTAAATTGGGAGAAGTGCCATTTTATGGTCACTTCTGGAATTGTTCTTGGCCACATAGTTTTGGAAAAGGGGATAGAGGTAGATCAAGCAAAAATTGGCATTATTTCTAATCTACCTATACCAAAAAGTGTCAAAGATGTGAGATCTTTTCTTGGTCAAGCGGTTTTTTATCGTAGATTCATTAAGGATTTTAGTGCAATATCTAGACCCTTATGTAATCTTTTAGCAAAGGATGCTCCTTTTATTTGGAATGTTCAATGTGAGGAAGCATTCTCTACTTTGACAGAGATGCTTATCTCTCCACCTATTATGAGATCACCTGATTGGAGCCTTCCCTTTGAACTTATGTGTGATGCAAGTAACTTTGCAATAGGTGCGGTCTTAGGCCAAAGGAAGGACAAAAATCCACATGTCATACATTATGGTAGTAAAACTCTAAATGAAACTCAAATGAACTACACAACAACCGAAAAGGAGTTACTAGTTGTTGTCTTTTCTTTGGATAAATTTCGTTCATATCTCATTGGATCACCGATTGTTATTTTTACGGATCATGCGGAGTTAAAATATTTGCTCGCAAAACAAGATGCCAAACCTAGACTTATTCGGTGGATCCTCTTGCTTCAAGAATTTGACATCATAATTAACGACAAAAAGGGAGTTGAAAATGTAGTTTTCGATCACCTTTCTAGACTTACTTTTCATGACACATTGGAAACTACACCAATTACGGATTCATTTCCGGATTAGCATCTTTATGCTATCTCATCTTGCCCTTGGTACGCGGACATAGTGAACTATTTAGTTACCGGGCAAGTCCCAAGTTCATGGAGTTTACAAGAAAAACGAGAATTTTTAGGGGAAATAAAAAAAATCTATGATGATCCTGATCTTTTTAAGTATTGCTCTGATCAAATTATGAGGAGATGTGTGATGAATGAGGAAATCCAAAGCATCTTATCTTTTTGTCATGAAGTAGCTTGTGGAGGTCATTTTTCCTCTAAAAAATAGTCGCAAAGGTATTGCAATGTGGTTTTTATTGGCCTACAGTTTTTAAGGATGCCTTTGAAATGTGCAAACGATGTGAGAGATGCCAAAAGTTGGGGGGAGTGACTAGACGCAACATGATGCCTTTGAACCCCATCATTGTTATTGAAATTTTGATTGTTGGGGAATAGATTTTATGGGTCCCTTTCCCCCATCTTTTGGCTATCCCTATATTTTACTTGCGGTTGATTATGTATCAAAATGGATAGAGGCCATTCCCACTAGGACAAATGATCATAGAGTGGTGATAAAATTCATGAAAGAACATATACTCTCTTGTTTTGGAATGCCTCGTGCCATGATAAATGACCAAGGAACACACTTTTGCAATAGACCATTTGGAGTGCTTATGGAAAAATACGGTGTCTCCCACAAGGTGTCAACCGGATATCATCCTCAAACCAATGGTCAAGCAGAGTTAGCAAATAGGGAGGTGAAGCACTTTCTTGAGAAAACGGTAAATCCTAACCGACAAGATTTGTCAAACCGTTTAACGGATGTACTTTGGGAATATAGGACGGCCTACAAAACCGTCCTAGGTATGTCACCCTATAGGCTTGTCTGTGGAAAAGCTTGTCATTTGCCGGTGGAAATGGAGCACCGTGCATATTGGGCTATCAAAAATCTGAATTTTAGCTTACCCGCCGCTGGATCTCAAAGAAAACCTGATTTGAATGAGTTAGAAGAAATGAGAAGGGATGCCTACGAAAATTCAAAGATTTATAAGGAAATGGTTAAGGCATTTCATGATAAAAAATCTTGAGGAAAACATGTAAAGTTGGCCAACAAGTGCTTCTATATAACTCTAGGCTTCACCTCTTTCCCGGTAAGCTTAGAACTAGATGGTCGGGTCCTTACGATGTCATCAAAGTTTTTCCATATAGGGCCATAGAAATTGAGGATCAATCCTCCGGTTACTTGAATAAAGTAAATGGCCAAAGGTTGAAGCCGTATCTTGAACCGTTTTCTGAGGAAGAAGTTGTAGAAGAACTAAATGATCCGATTTATTTGGAACCGGAAAGCTGATTGTGAAAGAATCGTTGAAGAAGTTCCTTTGCTTGTTCCATTTTACTTTCTTTTAATAGTTCATTTTGTTTACTTGAGTAGATAGCTTTTGTTTCTAACATTTTGCTTCTAACATTCTTGTTTAGTCTAGTTGTTTAAAGAATTTTTAGGAATTTCTTGCCCATCCAAGGTACGCACATGCTTTGATTGTTGTCCTTTATCTTTGGTAGTATTCTTGCTATATTTTATACATTGAGGATAATGCATTATTCAAGTTAGGGTGTGTGTCAAAGTTCCTTTTCATGACATTTTATTGCATTTTATTCTAGGCATCATTCATATGCATTACACGTTCCTTGCATTCTATTTTTAGTTAGCTTGCTTTTATTTCAAATTTTTTTAGTTTAGATGCATGGTCTAGTATAGCCACCCATTTTGCTAACTTTAATGATTTGGAAAGAAAAATATGACTCGTTTTGTCCGCGTGATAGACTGGAGGTTAGCTAGGTCAATTTTATATAGAATATGATCCTTGTTTATTCTAAAAGTGTTCTTTGATATGGAATTGAGGGAGTTTTTGATAGATAGAATTCCTAATTACATTTGGATTGAGTAGTGCACTTGGATAAAACGAAGTGGAGATTCAACAAACCACATAATTTTCCCTTTGAGCCATGCTTCCATTGTGGGTAAATATGCTAATCTTATGACTTATGCAAATAATATGTGTTAGGATTTATTCTTACCATAGATTTGGAAAATTTTGAAAAATGATCAAAGGCATTCTTTCATTAAAAGACCAACTAAATCTTCTGTTGTATATATCGCTAGCACCCTCTTTGAGCCTTAAACAATCATATATTGTGTCAATCCTTCTTTTGGAATAAACCTAGGATGACCAAGATTGGGTTGGGATGTCATTTGTCATACTCTTAAGAGTCTAAGTGTCGTACTCACTCTTGGGAAAGGTTGGGCATTGTTGTGGGGATGTTTGAGGGAGTTATGAGTGATTTGGAAGAGAATTGGAGGAAATTTGGATTTTGAGAAGAAGGTCTGGTATCTAAAGATTCAAGAAACCGATATCTTAAAAAAGGTTAAGAAACCGATATCTTAAAAGCTAAGATATCAATATCTTTGAGGAAAAAATTATGGTATAAAAAGCCGAAAGTTGTAAAAACTTTGAACATTTCCAAAGACATCGATTTGCCAAATGAGAGCTATTCGACAAACTCTTGCGAACCTTTCACCATTCTCGGCCCAAAAATCATCAAACCTCTCGTAAATCTTTCCCCTCTCACTTGTATATCTCTACCCTCACTATTACTCACCATACACAACCATATCAGTCGTACACCAGTCATCTTCCTCGCGCGAAATTTACTGTAAAACCCTATTTCTGCCGAAATTTGGAGAAAAGAATTTGGGGTAAGTGATTCTGAATTCGATTTCATTGATTGAGGAAGGATTAGTAGTGTTATCTGTGAATTGGGATTGAATTGAGGTGTTGATTTGAAGATATCGAACAGAGCTGCGATTTCTGTGATTGTCAAAGTTAAGATATCGATATCTTAACATTAAATATACCGATATCTTAGACCTCTGCTGGAATTTCTGGGAAAGATGAGTTTTTGAGAAAACATGTTGCCATACCAAAATACTTTAAAGAAACAAATGAAGGAAGAGGACTGGGAAGTTTACTTTCCTTGAGGAGTTGGTCCGAGGAAGTGAGCATGTGGAATTGTTGTACCAATTGAGACTTCTCCTCCTATCCCTACACGTGATGATATTCCCCCACCTCCACCTCCAGCTGCACCTATTCACACACTTCCACCTCCAGCTGCACCTATTTCTCCACCTCCTCCTACACAACCTACCAAAGTTGGACAATCTTCTGGCACTAAAAAAATGCTAGAAATTCCAAGAAGCCTTGGGAATCCATTTGTGCTTCAAGGAATTTGCATTGCGAGCGTCAAATTAAAAATATTCCAACCATACCTCCTTCCAAGTACAAAACGGTGGATTCGGTTGTGTATAATGTGTATTCAAAGCTCTATGAATTGAAAGTAAACAAGTGGTTTGAGGGTGTCAAAGGGTACATTGCGCCTATCGTGCGAGAGGTTTATTTGACTATGAGAAAAGAAGAAGGAAAAGAGGAATTGAGAGCAAAGGTTCGTGGAAAGAATGTGGTTATTACACCTGATACAGTGGCTACATATCATGGTGGTGAGAGTCCTTCTTCTGATGTTGTTACTTTTCCCCGGGAGGGATACCTATCTCCGGAGGGAGTTGAGCTTGTCGAGGAGATTTGTGAGGACGTGACTGAGTATAGGAGGAAGGGGCATTTTACTCAGGGGATGCTTATTAGTGAGTTTGCATTGTTAAACAAGATTGTTCATTACAATTTGTGTCCTAGAGGAGCAAAGAAGACCCCGAGAGAGGAGGTGATGCAGTTGGTACACGAGATTCTTAGTGATCAGATTATTGATGTCGGCTATTTCATTTGGCAGTTCATAGCCAGATTTCCTTCTCAGTGCGACATGACATCGAGTTTGCCATTTGCTGCTATGATCACTGTGCTTTGTATAGATGCTGGGGTGAAGACCCTAGCTAGAGAGACATGGACTCCTCCTCCCCTTGGGCCTATCTCTTACCAGAAAGTTAGGAGGAGTGTTTCTCAGGCCAGATAGCTACCACCTGCATCTCCTATTGTTGCTGATCCTCCTGTTGGACATGCTGCTGTCACAGATGATCCTATTGTTGACCCCCCTCCTCCTTCTACCTTTATTCCTACTCTGTCAGCGGCACCTTTTTCGAGCCGACCTTCTACTAGAGTCACTCATTCACTTGACTTTTCTGTCGAGTGCACAGATATTCTACATCAGATTTTGGGGAGGATAGAAGCGGTGAGCATTCATAAGCGCTCATGGGAGGCTTACTGGGAGAGGAAGTATGACACAGAGCAGACTCGTAGAGTCCAATGGGAGGTGAATATGATGGTTGTTCTTCAGAGCTTGAGAGAGAGACCAGGGAGAGATGTTGATGCTGGACCTTTTGTTTCTAGGGAACCCGGAGTGAGTACTTAGCTTCCGAGGATGGAGGTGATGATTGAGAGTGATTTCTTTTGAGAGAGTTGTGAGGATGATATCTTTTGGGGGTTTGACTTTGTAGTTATGATAGTGATGACTTGTTTGTATAGGATGATGGCTAGGTAGACTAAAAATAAGTCATGACACTAAAATTTAATGTGTGTGTACAAGGCCTTTTGTCGCAAGTGAGACACGACCCAAAAGTCTATCCAGACCAAGTCTCGACTTCAATTCTCATTGCTTCATGCACTCAACAAAATAAGACATTCAAAACATGGGTGCATACTCAAACTCTCATATGTGTGGGCAGAAGATGTAATTATGTGAAAAACAAAACATTCCGTACATTGTAACACGAAAGAAGCTCTATATAAGTGGAAACAATCTCATGACTAGAATATGCATTGAAAAGGGAACATTGATTCTAAATTG
>NMUG010008481.1:0-11625 GCA_002855965.1 Monotropa hypopitys | reverse complement strand
ATAAAACTGTGAATGAAAATTCAAACGATTAAAAAAATTTATACATTATTCGATTGAACTGATTTTTTAATAAAATAATATTTTAAACAAAACTTTAAAATCAAATTTTTTGTATGAAACTCACGTGAGCCTGTCACGTAGGTAATGTGTTTTTATTGTGCATGTGTATAGCAAAATTGATATGAAAATCACACTGATTTTCACTCAACAATCGAGTTTATGATTCGAATATTGATCATCTATATTTTGGAGGTTCGCACGAATAATTCGAGCCGTTGATAAATTTTAAAATAATATTTTAAATGAGCATATACAAATTTATTTTATTTGGATAACTCTAATTGTTTTATCCAAAATGATTGATTTTTATTCATAACTATTAGGCCTAACTTTTAAATCATTTTGAATGAAATAATTACAATTATCCGAATAAGATGATTCTTTGCGAGATGACTTACAAATTAGTTTAAAGTATATTAACGGGGTAGATTATTTATATGGAGCCCCAAAGTACGGGACCCAATTCACATTGTGTTGTGCTATAGGTACGGTCAAACTCTAGTCTATTATACAAAATATAAGGGTGAGAACCATTTATTTTGTTCTATATTCTATACCCTTGGATGGTTTTGGAGTTTGATCTAATGGTCCAAAATTATTTTTATCCAATAACTAAGTTCATGACTCCGAAATTAACCATTTATATTTTGGAGGCTCGCACGAATAGTTTGAGACATTGATAAATTCTAAAATAATATTTAAAGTGACCATATAAAAAATTATTTTATTTGAACAACATTAACTGTTTCATCCAAAATAATTAGTTTTTGTTCAAAAGTTTTAGACATACGTACTTAATCGTTTTGGATGAAGTAGTTACAATTATCGGAATGAGATGATTTTTTACAGGATGACTTAAAAATTAGTTTAAAGTATATTAACAAGTCAAATTATTTATGTGAGACCATAAAGTACGGGGCTCAACCTGCATTGCTAGTGTCATAGGCACGGACAAACTCTAGTAGAATATTGAGATGAGATGAAAGTATTTGTTGAATTTACAGTGGAAAATACAGGATCAGATAATATTTTATTCCACACGTATAAAATGCATGAATATGGAATATCATATTAGTATTATTGTTGCTTTTCATTTGGTACAGAATATGATATCACCTTCTTACAAGATTTGGGTGTACCATGAGGGGCATGTTCATATAAATAAGTCGTATGTGCAAAATGACAACCAATATGATAATGAGGAAAGTGTTGGGGAAAGCAATGAACATGCATCCTCGCAACCATTGAGAAGTAAGTTGGCTTGCGTAAGAGCACGCCGATGGTTACATGAGGACCATGCTTGGCGAAACAATCGTCTTTTTGAACGTAAGAGTGATCATTGGCCAAGGCCCTTGGAGTTAAGGGGTGAACAAATACTGCAACAAATAAGTAAGGGAACATACAAGCCATTTGACAAGCATCCAAGCAACAAGAAAAAAAGATGAGATCCAATATTAAATTGGACAAATAAAAATATTTTTAGCTTCTTTATTGGGAGAAACTCAAACCTTGACACTATAAGGGCCCAAAATTTAATATAATTTTCCAGAGAAGTTTTTATTTGATTTATCGAATTATTTTATGAATAATAATGATGGAAAATGAAATTTTATTGAAAGAAATTAAAATTTTATCATGTGTGATGGTGTAATTGTGTTCGGAGATGATTTGGTTGAAGATGTTAAAATTCGTGATGAGTTGGGGTTGATTTGGGGTCTCACTGTTTCACCAGTGCCAACCCATACCGATATGAGTCTCACCTCATACTGGTATGTGGGAGAGTTTTTTTTCTTTCTCAAACCTGTTGGTATATTGATATGTTGGGAGTGCGAAAGGTATATTGATATGTGGTGTCTCACATATTGATATACATAGGTTCGATGGATTTGGTGTATTGAATATACCGATATGCATATCAGTATGAGAGGTGCATAACATACTAATATGCGGAGGTCTTGTGTGTATGATATACCGATATGTGGGGGCTTTGACCTTTTTGTTTCCTCCAGTGGAATGGTATACTGATATGTTGGGGTGCCACATATCGGTATGTGGTCTATCTGTATGAGATTTTAAGGGTAATTTTGTCCAAAATTTTGGGGTAATATATATAACGGCTGTGTTATACACACAAATCCTATACCTTTCTTTTTTCTCAGGCCTGATCTTCTCTCTCTACCTCCATACTCTCCTCCTCTCCCTTCTCTTTAAATTTTCCATTGATCTGGCATGTTTTGGAGCTTTTGCTCTTCAGCAACATTGTAGATCGCCGCAAGAGCTACCCATCTAGTCGGTTTTCAACCTTGAGTATGAAGAACCCTCACCAACGTTTTTTGGGCTTCTCTTGCTTGAGGTAGGATTTTGTCTCTCTTTGTGTATATACATTGGTGCTAGATTTTATATATAAAGTTTTCTATATATAAACTTGATTGGGGTTCTTTTCTTTAAAAATCCGAAATTTGAGCTGGGGTCTTGAAATAAAAATTCAAAATTGATTGTGCTATTGACTGTATTTATGTTGTTCGTTAGGATAATGAGGAGTTCTTGTGTTTAATTTCATGTTTGTGGTAAAATCTCCAATTTTTATTAAAAATAGTATTTGACGTAATAAGTTGATTCATGGTTTTCGATCTTAGACTTGTCGTATGAAGAAATTGATAGAGTGATTGGCCAATTAGAGGGTCAAGGACCATATTGGTGTATTTTATTTTTGAGTAAATGGGCACTTGGTCCGAGACCAAATTTGGTAAAATTGGGTTTTTGGGTCCTACGTCTTTGAAATGACAAAATTGACTTTAGAATTGATAAATTAAAATATTAGAATGAGTAACCTTTTATTATTATGGTCACCCTATCCTCGGGAGGATGTGACGACCGGCACCGGTGCTTCTATTATGATACTAGACATTGTGTTCGCTACTCTGGAGTCGCCATCCAATTTTGAAGGAAATCGGAAACTATTCTAAATCCGCGGATATTTCCAAACTTCTTAGTCCGTCATCACTAGAGAAGGGTTTGGGAGTTAAGTAATGGGATGGGAAGGGGTGAGGAGCCCGTTCCGCCTGACCATGGTGATCAGTCTGTACTTAACATCTACATATATTGAAATGATATCTACAACAATTCTAAGAAAACAATTAAATAAACTAAAATAATAAATAAAACTATCTAACTAATAATTAAAGCATGAAAATTAAACTTAGCAACTAACTACACATGCACGAGGCTAGAAAATAAAACTTATTAAAGATAAATGAACGAGAGATGAAAGATGATACCTTTTGACTACTATATAGTCGAAGCTTTAACTAAGAGAACCGCGGTGGCAAGATCCCCCCTCAGCTGGTGAGACCTAGACAGAGCTTCAATGCCCGAGAAGATTTAAGATTTCCTCGAGATCCCTTGGAGGAAACCTTATACTTGCGGGTTCTTGGAAATATCAACAAGACCCCATAAATATACACAAAGGTGTATTTAAGAGAGAGAGAGAGAGAGAGTATGGGATGCCCCAAGGTGTCTTGGCTCAAAGGGGGAATTCCCCTTATATAATTGCTAAAAGGAGAAAATGATGGCTATGCGATGTGGGGATGTGCTAACATGCGATCTCCCATTTGGGAAGATTGGACAGTTAGTGAGAAACCCTAATTTTAAAGTTTTTTCTCCAAAGAAGCGACCTTTCGTTAAAACACGAAAGTTGTAGATAACTTAATTTTAGGAGGGTCCATGTTTTACCGAAAATCATGTTTTCTGGATGAACACCTTCAAAAACATGATTTACAATGACAAAAAGTTGTTGTGCAAAAAATGGTATTTTGCAACATGCGATCTGCTATTTTTTGAAGGGGTTTCTTTAAACACGAAAGGGGGATTTTGTGATTTGAATTTTGGCATATGGCTCATGGAGTATTTCGGGATTCTCAAGGGAAATCTTTATCCCTCGTGTGCAAAGTGCGGTCTTTCATCATTGGTGGGATTCTAGTGTAACCTAGGAGTGATATTTAGTCCAAATTGTGGTATCTACGGATGCCCCTCTTTGACAAAACTTAGATACCATGAGTATGTGTCATAAGTTGATTTCAAAGATAAAGAGACACAATTAATTTGTTTAAGCTACACTCCATAGACACAAAATCTGCAAAATTAAATATGCACGCGGTCACACTCCTCATAGCTGCCTACATACCCCATTTGCAGGGATCAGACCAGCGTAATTCAAGTGGGGAAAATGAAAAACAAAATAAACTAGCCTTGGGTTATACCAGACCTTCGGCGAAATGTGATACGATGTGCGTTTAGGGTTTACTGGCCCTTAACGATGTTGCTGAAAATGATGTCTCAGGTTTTTCTATTTCGGGTTTTTCTAATCCTTGACTGGAAGTTACTACGCCTAGGATTTTCCTGGTCCTTGGCTAGAAATGTGACTCCTTATAGATTCCAAGTTTGCGATGCCTTGGATTTTCTTGGTCCTTAGCTAGATGCGATGCCTTGGATTCTTCTGGTCCTTAGCTAGATGCGATACCTCAGATTTTACTAGTCCTCGACAAAGATGCACCACCTTGAATTTTACTGGTCCGTGGTGGAAAAGCGTGGTACCTTGCATTTTATTGGTCCTTGGTCTATTCCTCGAGTTTACTAGTCCTCGACGAAGATGCACCACCTTGGATTATACCGGTCCTTGGTGGGAAAGTGCAATACTTCGGATTTTACTGGTCCTTGGTCTATTCCTCAGGTTTACTGGCCCTTGGCGAAGATACATCACATTGGATTTTACTGGTCCTTAGTGGGAAAATGCGATACTTTGGATCATACTGGTCCTTGGCAAAGAAATGGATCTGCCGATCCAAAGATCATATCTTGATTCTTATGCTTCTGCATTATCACGTTACTTCTGGAATGTCATTCTCCTAATCAGTAGAGGGAAATCGTTACACCTATGACTTTTGATTTTCATTCGTTTGTCTTATCTTAAGTCTCTTGACCCATCAACGGATGATAGATTATGGATCGTGCAATAGTTCATCTGAATTTTATGCTACTCTATTCATGGATGCTAGCATTACTGTTCACACAAACGAAGACGACAGACAAACAATTTTACTATTCACACCACGACGTAGAGAGCCGAAGAAGGAAAACCTGTAAAGCGAGGATCAAAACGATAAGGATGAGAAGAGATGCATGAGAAATCTAGACCCACTTATCTTCGCTATGTATAAGTTAAAATATGTGTTTTTTATTATCCCTTGTGATATTTGTTTAAGGACAGAAAGACATGCTTCGCGTAATTACATTCAGATAAAACTTAAATATTTTGGATGAATGCTCCCCTTATAATTCAAACAAATGCTATGTTGCTCCTGGAACAAGGCTTGCATTATTGTATCACAACAACTATTAAATAAAAGACGTTCAAAGGAAAGTGGTCGGGCCAGAGTGGCTACGTACGTATCCCAGAAAGGGAATCAGACCAAATGTAGTTTCGGTAAGGATGCACTCGGGGATTTTACCCTCTCCATTAATGAGGTGTTTAGGGTTGTTAAAAATCAAATTAGGAGCAATAAAACCCGAGTTTGGCCCATAAAAAGTCGAGTTTCCGTCGCCAACAACTTTCACGCAGCGCAACTCGCGACCGGTCGCGGTGTGATTTCCAACCGGTCGCGCTACCTTCTGTCCAAACTTGCAGCAACCCTTCATGCTTGGGCAACCGGTCGGGGTGGATTGGGCTACCGGCCGCGCTGTGCGACCGGTCGGAAAGCCCTTTGTCCAAGTTGTTGAACCATCTTCTTTGGGAGCTACCACGGGCTACCAGTCGCACTTCCGCTGTTGGAATTTGTCACCAACTTCATTTCTTTTTGGTTTCCTCCTTCCATTGCCTTGGCAAGCCTTTATCATCCTACAAAATTCATTCTATACACTAAAACTAACAAAACTCATGAAAATACATGTTTATTTAACAATGAACTAATTAACAACTAACATGCAAATTTATGCAAAATAAAACTAACATGAAAACATACTAAAAACAATAAGAAAAAGAGTTATAATTGGTACAATTAAGTACCAATCACCCGAACCTCCACTACTAGGGTAAGACAACTACAAAGGACTCACTACAAAGGACCAAAGAACTACACCACCAAGACTATACCTCCCAACGCATTCTAAAATCCTCTTTCAACCTTAGACGTTTTTATGGATGAGATTCACACACAATTGTTGAGATATTTGAATGATTGAGGTAAGTTTTCCAATTCTCTCAATCTCGTCAAAACAAGAGAGTAATCATATTGCATTGATAGAGTTTAATCAAGTGGTTTAGACCAACCATTCAATTCTAACAAGATATATCAACATGAGTACCAGGTGTCTCCATTTCCTCCACATTGACGATATCAACATGAGCACCAAGAGTGACCATTTCCTCCACATTAACTGTATCCACAAAGTTAAATGATTAATAGAGTGGGTCCGATATAGTGGCTTGTCAACACACTATCCTTTCCCTTCTGTCATTCTCCAACTCGTTGAGAGGGCTACGCTACCCCCATTATGCATAATGTCATGGATGAAGTGACTATCCAGGGAATCCCATCATAAGTCCATTCCCGCATAAATTATTCCGACGTTCCCCAATTACTTGGGAGGGCTCCCGCTACCCTTTGATTTTATTTTCATTCAATTGTATTACATTGGTGATTCATAAGTTATGGATTCAAAATTGAGTACGAGTATCCCTCGTAGTGAACATCCTCCATATTTGTATTTCATTGGGTATGTTGAATCGATTTTGTAAATAATTCAAATCACAACTCGACCTTGACGATATCAAGCAAGACTAACACTTTCTTCAATGCCTACCACTTTGACGACATTAAGGAAGGCCACATCAATCACCACCACACTAGGGACTACACTAACTTATCATAATTTTACCCAATGACTCTTAACAAGTCTAGACACCCGAAGTACGAGAAAAACAAATCAAGGAACAATATTTCCCTTCAACACTCCTAGGCAAGCCATAACGATCCCAATTTCATTGCAATGCCTAACTTAACAATTTCATCGAATACGTGTAACCACATAGTACCAGAATCACCTCGAACCTTAAACAACCCCAAGACGACTCATTACATTCCCAAATCAAGCCTATAGCCCACTTGGGCATTTTGTTGAGCACATGGTGGCCATTGGATTCCAGGGCCACCTAAGGACTCCACGAGACCACTAACACTTCCCACAACCTCAAGCACAAGCTTCACGACTCAAATCAATCCCTAAAACTTATATCGACAATTCATCGATCACTTGGCCTTCATAAATTCGAAGGCCAAGAATACACCCTCCTAGACACACCACAAATACAAGACTAGGACCAATCCTCTTTAAGTCAAACCCTCACAAACTCAACACCACCAAAAGCCATAGACATCCTAGGGGAAATGAAAAAGAGAAACAATCACACACGCATGCATATACAAGAGAGAAGAGAGAAGTTGCCCACTTTTTGATTCAAGACCCAAAATCTCTAGATGAGAGATTCTTCACAATGCCACGATCCAAGAAAACACCGCGTAGCACTCGTGATTCTTGTCGATGTTTATGAAAGATGTTTCTTCAAAATCCCTAGAGAGGGTGCTCAAATATGAGAGTGAATGAGAAGGGAGAAAGATATATATATATATATAGAGAGAGAGAGAGAGGGAGAAAAAGGGGACTTATGGCTGGGGAAGAGAGAGAGAGAGAGAGAGAATCCACAAATGATGTAGGGTTCCCTCTCAGTCCCATACACACACTCACACACCCCGGGAATTGACTAAAATGCCCTTATTCTTCTTTCCAAAAATCTGCTGAACAGTAGTGCATATCGATATACAGTTGGGCTGTATATCGATATAGGGTGCTCTGGAGGCTGTCCAAACTCTTTGTATTTCGATATACAGCAAGGTTGTATATCGATATACAAGTCCTATATGTCTGGCCAACCCTTCTGTATTTTGATATACAACAAAATTGTATATCGAAATACCACTCCACTGGTGGGCAACGAATGGAAGACATATCAAAATGCAGGATCAAGGGGCAAAGCCCCATATCGAAATGCAAGCTACCAGGGGAAATGGGCACTGAGTCCATTTCGATATACGGGAAGACGAATGGATAGACTAAAGCCTATATCGAAATAATATGGGGTGGGAGATGAAATTTGGATAAATGTATTAATTAAGAAGTAAATCTTAATTAAATGCCCAAAAATCCAATCAATCCCCAAATAAATTCTAAAAATTTTCGAAAAAATATTTTAAAATTTCAAGAGTGTGACAAACTACTCTGCTTAAAGAAATTTCATCCTCGGAATTTACATAGAAATGGGAGAGGATTAAATCAAAACCAAAACGCGATTGCCAGCGCTGAAACATCACACTCTCTCAATATTCAAATCTTGAATCGAAACTCACCTCCATCAATGATTACGCAAGAGTCGGCTTACAATAGGCATGATGAAACCTTCAATATGGATGATTGGATTCAATATGGTTGCTTGGATACTTGACGGATGCTAGGTCAAGCATAGAAATGCTTAAGCACCAACACCCCACGGATCATTCACAACAAAACAATAAATTTGTCACACGATTATGTTTTGCAATCCACACACCAACGAATATGTCACGGATACACCGATAAGCCAAGGACATGCTCATATGCCAAGGATACGCCGATATGCCAAGGACACGCCGATAAACCAAGAATACACCGATATGCCAAGGATACACCAATACGCCAAGGACACGTCGGTACACCAAGGATACACCAATACACCACCTTCTAACAAGAACTCGCAACCAACTATGCAAGTATGCATCACCACACACACCAACACACATACAACACCCTAATGTGATAATCGTATGACATTGGTGCTTTGTTTTGAGATGCACCGACCGGTAGCTCTTCTCAAACCAATTCACATACATCAAACATATATCACATGATCAAAGGAAGATACTCATACATGCCAAAATGTATATGTGCTAGCCCAGACAATATGGCATAGCATCATACTCATACCAAGTCTAAACAACAATATGCATTCACACCCAAGTTTCCTACGGCCAATCGAATACATATGCATATCGTCCACAATCTTCTTTTCCGATGATTGAAACAACGTCCAACACACAAGCACGCGATCAAAAGCGTAATTAATGGGAATGGAGATTTCTTACTTCACATGAGCTCTGGAACCAAATAGAAGTACTCACACTCGAACCATAAATGCAATACTGATAGAGAGGCAAACACAAGAGCGAATAATCCTTCAAACAAGGAAATTTTCACCGGAATAAAAAATGAGACAAGGTTACCACATGTCACCTAACTAGATGATCGGAATGGAACAACACGACACGTGGGTGATCCACAGCCTAAGACATAACTCGAATGATATACTACAAGGAACTTAAGAAGTTCTACGATAAGTATCAAACAAAATACAACTCAAAGAAATACCACCAAGGACGCATCAACAAGATGCAACCCAATCAAATACTATCAAGGAGTTAACAAGTTCTTCAACGGTTTGCGGGTAAGATACAACAAGGAAACAAGTACAAAAAAGACTTCAATTCAATGCCAAAGAACATCAATAAGAGGATAACTGGATTACGAGTCTGCTACCTCACAACAAATAGTCGAATAGAATGATGCAAACTAAACTCAACCTTCTACACTTATAATCCTCCGAGCTAAACAACTCGGGCGCAAGACGGGACAAGACTCGAAATTTGGAGGTAAGTTGAGAGACAGTCCTGTCGCCCAAGGCTAACAACTCAAACTGCAATTGCAACATTGTACGGAAAGAATTTGGGAAAGCACTGGTCTTCAAAGGTGGTTTCGAACTCTTCCCAAGAAATGCAATCCAAATGAATAGTATTGGAAGATGTCCCACCCCACATTGACACTCTTAGGTCATTTCTTATTGCTGTCGCAACCGCACTCCACCATACAATAACTCTTCCAAAAGTTGACACGCAGAAGAAAGGCACTCTAATGCCATTACTAATGATTTAGAAGACCTCAAAGATCTTACGAATCCCAATGAGCCAAAGGTCGGCCTCAATTGGATCACCTAGCGAGGAGAATTTCGAAGACAATCATGACACATACACGTAAATCCATTAATTGACTAAGCCTTTGGACACACAATGAGTCTAAGGCCAATGCACGACCACCGAACATAGGACTCTATATGGTCAACTTGACCATTTCTACCATAAGATGGTGCATTGAACAACGAGTAAATACGCCACGAATCACACCTTAAGCCAATGACTATACGATACAATCGCAAAACACCGACTTAGACTCATGGCTACCCAACTAAATCGATCTTACGAATAATTATCACCAAATGGGTCATAACCCTGAAGAAATAAGCTATGAAGTCTTGGCAACACCTGAGTTATCAGGACTAGTTGTGGTGCGCGTAAGCTGGCCCGGACACCTGAGTTATCAAAAAAAAAACATTAGGATTTTCCACAAGAATAAAGGGAAACTTAAACTCGAATGGACTAAGATGCCTAATTCCCAATGAACACAAGAATCCATACCCCAAAATGTAAAGATTACTAAACCGTCGAGACTAGAAGGATTCCAAGAGGGATACCCAACACCAAACTATGACCAAAGTTACAAGAGACCTAATACATCATGCCATCCAGGCCAAGGTTCCACCTCCCTAAACACAAGTGTTGATCCGAAAGCAACCAAGAGGGGGGGGGGTGAATTGGTTCACTAAAAACAATTTAAGATAAAAACTAGTTTGCAAAACAAGATTAAATCACTTTGAAAATTAACTTGCTAAAGAATAAAACAACTAATGTAATTCAAATTAATATCTTGTGATACAATATTGAATCTTGTTAAAGCACCAAAACAACTACTTACGTTACACCTCAGTTTTCTCAAGTGCTAAGTGAGAAGGTCAAGGTTTCCGATTTTGAGATGATTATAATAACAAAATTAATAAAGCTACCTTGTAATATTATTTTAAATTAAACAAGATAGAATAGCTACTGAAATTTAAAACTAAGAAAAGAATAGACAAGAATACAAGAAGTTATAGTGGTTCAATAGGGCATGTCTCTCCCTACCTACATCCACTTCTTTCACAATCTGTGAAAGTTCTACTATCGCAATATAACCACAATCGTGATCACTAGTGGGGTTACAACTTTGAAACCTTCAAGGGTGGCTTTCCAACCTTACACCAAAGACCTTCAAGGGTGGTCTTCCAATCTTTAACCAAGGGGTTACCTTGTTCACAAGTATAGAAAAGAAATTGATCTTTGTAGGAGTATGTTCCTCTTCTTTACAAGTAAGATCAAAGAGAATAAAGAATGAAATTGAAGTACAAATTGATTTGATTCTTCTTCTTGAGATGCTACTGCAAATTTTCAGTAGATGTATGAAAGTTGAAGCTTGAGAGATGAGCCAAATTGCTTTAGGGTTGAGAGAGAGAAGATGGTGAAAGAGTTATGACCAAAAAGCTTTAATCCAAGA
>NMUG010008480.1:0-11627 GCA_002855965.1 Monotropa hypopitys | reverse complement strand
TCTTAATAAAACCGGTGACTTGGCACACCATAACTCTATGCCGAGTGGCGATTCTGAAAAACAGATTAATAATAGGATATATATTGCCTCGGCAATTATAAAACCGTTATTAAGTCTGAACATGTTTTTAAATCAAGTAAGTCCAACCATTATCAATTTTCTTTTATCAAACGTCGCATTAAATCCCGAAAATTCAAAGTACGCCATCCGGAAACGCGACCCCCGAAAACATCGGGCGGAAGCGAAGAAGGGAGGCAGAAGAATTTTTCCCAGCGCCACAACGGGATACCTGTCTTTTGTTAGTACGGCCCAAATGAAGTATCCTTCCTTAAACTCCACCAGTCGTCCACTCTTATCAGCGGCTTCCTTGTATTTACTCCTGGACTTCTCCAAATTGTGTTGAACTTGCGTGTGGACGTTCTGTATATCACTAATCATATCCTCAGCTTTCTTGTGAATCTTCATCATGTTTGGAACTGGAGCGAGATCCATAGGGGCTCTAGGCTGGTATCCATAATTGGCCATAAATGGGCTGAGCCCTGTACTGCGGTTAACGGACCTGTTAAAGGCGAACTCGGTCTGATATATCTTCTGGTCCCAGGCCTTAGGCTGATCCCCCACTAAACACCTTAGCAGGTTTCCCAAAGATTGGTTAACCACCTCAGTCTGCCCATCTGTTTGTGGATGATATGCACTGCTGAAGTCCAATTTGGTGTTAGTCAACCTTCACAAGCACCTCCAAAAATGGCTGAGGAACTTTGTATCTCTGTCAGAAATGATGGACGTCGGCAGGCCATGCAACCTGTATACCTCTCGAAAATAAAGCTGGGCGATATGGACGGTATCATTGGTTTTCCGACATCCGATAAAGTGAGCCATCTTGGTAAATCGATCTACGACGACGAAGATAGAATCAAATCCGCACTGGGTACGCGGCAGTCCCAGGATGAAGTCCATGCTGACACTGGACCAAGGATGATCGGGGATGGGAAGAGGTAGGTAAACACCAGCGTTGGTTGCGGTCCCCTTGGCAACTTGACCCACTAGGGTTGTATTTCAATATTTTTGTGGGTCTCTAAATGAAAGTGTGAGACCCCGGTCCTAGGAAACATTAAAAAGAATATATAAATTATGCAAATATAAATCTTGGGAGTTTCTAAAAGATTTATTGTGATTTTATTTAAGCAAATATGAATTTTTAGACTTGGGATAGTCTTGAGGTCATAAATATAGAAAAGAATTAAACTAGGGACCTAAGTGCAAGAGGAGAAAGTTCATGGAGCAAAACCCAAGGTCTGCCGAACAGTAGGAGTCCGGTTGAGCAGTTGCCGAGATCAGTAGGGATCCGACCTAGAGGTCCGACCACGTGGAGGTCTAGTCAGGTCAGCTCGGACGTGGCAGTGCAGCCATGTGGGCAGTCCATCTGGACAACCACTCTGTCGTATGAGACAAGAGTTTGGAATGGGCTGACGTCACTTTTCACTTCAGAAGAATAAGACAAGGCTATGTGGATGAGTGGGTTGAGGTCAGTTGGCTAGAAGCCAACGCTGGGCGGTCGGTAGGGCCTACCTTGAGTGAGTGGCGCCGTTCAGGTGTCTGCCATGAATCCAGATCAATATTCTCTTCTCAAACCTATAAATACTAAGCTATTTCACTTCGTTTTTGGTACAACTTCAAGTTAAGAACACACAGACCCTCTGTTTCTCTCTCTAGAAAGTTGTCCGAAGTATTTCATTTCGGCAGAGCTCTAGACTCTCATTCCAAGAGCTCGGCAACACAGATTTCATAATCAAAGTGCTCGGCAAATCATCTGTCATACAGCTACACCTCAAATTGTTGTTCGGCAAGTCTTGGCCGTACAACCAATCTCTTCAGAAACGTTGTTTGAGCTCTGGTCAGATTTTAATCATCTCGGCAAATCATACTCACTTTCAGACAACCAGTTTCACTTCGGCAAAGATTCCTTTCAGCTCAGCAAGACCTTGTTTGTGTTAGAACCTGTTCGGCAATACACCCTAAGCTCTGATCATCTCACCTTCGGCAAATTAAGCTTCAGCCAAAGGTATAACTGTTGCTTTGATTCATTTTATGTTCGGTAGAGGCCTTAGAATACTAAGTTATTGTTCGACAGATTTAAATTCAAGTCTAGCCTTAATAATTTCAGTTCGGCAGACTCATTCGGAGTCTTCCCGCACACTATTGTTGTCACTCACATCCGCAACTGTTCTGCTCGGTAGAGCTGTGCTCGGCCAAACCATCAGTCCATTTATTCTTGCTCGGCAAAGCTAGCATTCAGCTAAGCTTATGCCCAGATCATTATTTTAATTTGGCCAAGTCATTTATTAGTCTGGCCGCACTCCCTTATATATGTTGATTGATTGGTCATCATTCTGTCCGAAGCAGGTTGTGCTTGATAGAAGTCAACCATTATTTGACTTCGTCACCTCGGCAACAACTCTAGTTGGTCGGGCAATTGGCCCAAGACCTTTTAAACAGTCCTCCGGTCATTTTCGACCTATAACCAACTTGAAATCAAACTTCAAAGTCTGTATATTTAAACTCTGATCAAAATGATGTCCGAACCGTAGCATGGCAGCTCGGTAATTAACCAGTCAGCTGTGTCTCAGCTCGGCAAAGCAATAGTTGGTAGACCTAAGTCCCCAATAGCTTATGTTTGGGCAAAACATTGAATTTATGTTCGGTTAAGACTTCGGCTAGATAAGAACATTCGGTTAAGATTAGTTTAGTCTCTCTTCCAAGCTCGGCAGCTCGGCAGCTCAGCAAGAGTCACCCGGTTAGACTGAGCTCCTGACATAAGTCTTCGGCAGACTTGCTTCGGCCAGCTCAGCTCGACAGTTCACTTGGGCAGTAGTCTCTATGGAATTTTTATGTATAATTTGTTATCCAGATTTGGAACTAGCTTTCATTGAAGAAGGAAATCTGAGAAGTCTAAGGAAATTCCTATTCAGGTGAATCTCTATATACTGCTCTACTCGTACAATTTCAAGTACATTTCTTTTGAAAATATGCTTATGGTTATTGAACCTAAAATGATACGTTATTTCTAAGGAAGTTTTAAAGTATGGATTATGCACAAACTCTTTTTGTACATGGATGAACAATTTGGAATATTAATCAATGTATTGTTTTATGAAAATCCATACGATAAGGATTTATAATGAATTAAAGAGAAGAAGGAATTGAAATGGAGATGAAACGAAAATAATGTGCTCATACGATAAAAGCACGGATATGAGCCTGTTATTGATATGCTTATACGACAGAAGCATAAGGCATGATGTACTGAAATGCTTATACGACACAAACATGATATTGAGAAATGAATATGCTTATACGACACAAGCATAATGACATGATTAACTACGCTTATACGACACAAGCGATAGTATGAATGTTGTATAATGAATGTTATACGACAAGGGCCAATTCAATCCAAGTTATGATAAACTATGTTGGAGATGGAAATACAGGTTGGCATATGATTCTAGCAAAAGAGAAATTATGATAAGCATTATTGTTGTTATTGAGCCTTTGAGCCATATTTTGTCTATGAAACTAATCTTGCAGGAAATATTGTTAATTCATGAAACTTGTACTGCAGTTGTAACACCCGTCCCGGATAAAATTAAGTCTGAGAATATTTTATGAGATTAAAATATTGTTAAATCGGTCAAGTTAGTATTTTTTTGGGATTTTTCGAGAATTAGTTAAGTAATTTAATCATTTAAATATAAATGATTTGTGAAATTGTGATTTTGAATAATTGGTTGGCTTGCAAGGGTGTATTTGTTGGCCCAAGAGGCCCTAATCCATCTTTTTGGGCCTTAAAACATGTTAGTATGTAATTAGGGTTAATAGAAAACCTAGACTTATATAAAGGCCATTATAAGGAGGTAATTAGGATCCCTAATGAGTATTACAACTCCTAAACCGAATTTGGGGCTACTGTAAAGTAGGGTTGGAGAAAACTCATCCAAAAACCCTAAGAACAAGAAGAAAATGTCGCCGACTCCGATCCCGGCATTAATCGCACGCGTAGAAGGTAAATCACTCATTTTTAATTACATATTCTTTTTGTTCATCGTCTATTTGGTCTACATACCAAGTTTTGTGATTTTAGAGGGCTCCTAGACAAGTCTACGCAATCCTAGAGAACTCTATTTTCGAACAAATATGAAATCTCCATTGCTGTCTGCAACTTCTGTTGCAGACCGGTATGTCGCCCGGTATACCAGCTGCAGACCGGTTGCCTACGGGTTGATCAAAACATGCCCAAATCTTGTATTTTGATCTCGAAATTTAATAAGTGTTGTAGATCATAAAGTTTAGAATATATTTCATGTTTTATGTTTCTGCAAACAACCTTGTTTAGATAGTTTAATCATTAATTGAAATCTGCCAAAAATCTGAAAAATCTGTGCCGTTTCTGGGTAACCAGCATGACGGCCGGCATGACGGCCGGTACACCGGTCCCATACCGGGTTCGTATCGGTCAGTGCAAAAACAGTAGGAAATCAATGGTAACCTTGTAGTTGAGTGTGGGGATAAGTATAAATCTGTAAATTAATGGTTTTTGCAAGTTGAATGGTCAGCACACATTTTTAAGTAGTTGAATAGATCTTGTACTTGTGTTTGAGAAATATACGGATCTAACTCATATTCTGCAAACATTTTAGAATCACTCTGATATTGATATTTATTCTGGATCCGGATTAATGGTTCTTCTTTAATGACAGGTGAACGTTCTGTATGCAATCATCCGAGCAATATCCGATAGTAAGAAAATGGGTTAAAACCCATTGGTCAGTGTGCTAGTTTACTTTAAGTTCTGTGGATTTTTATTGTCTCTGTTAGTAGTTTTCCATTAATGTTGTATATTTTTAGTTGTACATGAACACCTACTATCTTGTTAGGATTGTATGAGTCACTTTCTGCATTTCTGATAATTCTATTAAATCTGATAAGTCTGAACGATCTGATATTCTGACACCTAAAAAGGTTAAATAGATTCTAATATTCTGATATTCTACGGCCCCTTCGTGAGGCGTTAGTTGCGGCCCCTTCGTGAGGCGTTAGTTGCAGCCCCTTCGTGAGGCGATTTTTGTGCCCCTTAGCCTTCAAGGCCAGTGAGGCGTGTTTTGTGGACATTTCAATGTCATTATTTGCTAGATGTTCTGCACAAGAAATCTATACTAACATAAAAAGTGAAACATACATATGTGATAAAAGTCTATAGAAACGTACGCTAGGGTGCACAAGTTACCCTCTGTACTTAGATTATTTCTGCTATTTTCTGGAGTGTTTCGTTGATAAATTTCTGTTGTTATATTCAACCTGTTTAGCATAACTTGTTCTGTTTTGTTTCAGTTTCTAATATCTGCATCTGTTTCAGTTTTTTTCATTTGAAGCAGTACTTCTAGTAAGCTAACACATTCATGTACTTTGTATATGTATGGGCATTGGTCGAAGTGCAGATTCTGATTAGCTGAGCAGTCTGGTCCACTACTTTGGAGTTGAGATGGAGGAGTCTTGGTAGCTGCGCAGTCTGTTTCTGTTGTTCTGTTTGTTTATCTACAGTTGCACTATAGTAGTAGTAGAGTCTGTTCTATTACCTATATGGTTACTTTTGTTATTGTTGGAGACGTGGTCAGCGTGTTTGCTGAGTTTTGTTTTATTATCTGTCAACCAGTACTTTGGATTTTCTGCAGTTTTTTTATTTATTTCAGTTATGCATGTTCATATAGATTATCTGTTCTATCTCTGTATAGTCTGTTCTATTTTCTGTTCTGTCCGTTTTCTGTTTTTAGTAACGTTGACGGGTCCGCTGGATCATTAAATTGGTCCTCGCGGGATGGGGCGTTATAGCTTGGTATCAGAGCATAGGTTTAGAGATTCTCGGATTATGGATGGATAAAGTTGAGAATTGTGTACGATCAGTGATTACCCTTAGGTCTGATTAGAAGATCGCCTAGCTAACGTATCTTCTCGTCAGAAGTTTGGGCGAATCAGCGATTATGCATGGTTCCTCTTAGGATTCTATAGAGTCGTAGTGGACCGTAGGATGTCGAGTCATGTTTTGAGTCCTTGAGGTGTGTTTACTAACGTGTGCGTTTGTATATCTGACATTTGTTTCCACCATGTTGTTATTAGTGATGTGATTTACAGGAATGCAATGGATGGCTAAGGAAGTGTGTAAGGCGAAGGATTGTGGATTCTGTGGAAAGCAGTAGCGATAGTTAGTGGAGTTGATTCTGTGCAGAAAAGGTTAGTTAGTGGATTTGTGAATTGGGAAATTTGATATTATGTCAGTTTTTAAGGTTGTGTTTCGTTTTGAGGATTGATCTGTAGTTCTTGCGGGTATGTGATATTTTGAGGTGGTGAAGATTTTGGATGTGAGAAGTGAGTGTGAGGTGGTGCAATAGAATTTTTGAGTATTAGATTTGGTATAGTACTCGGGAAGGGATTTGTGATTATGGATGTTCTGATTCAACCATCGATCGAGATCGAGAAGAATCTATCTTATGAAGAGCGACCAATTAAGATCTTGGATCGCCAGGAGAAGCAATTGAGAAATAAAGTGATTCAGTTAGTCAAAGTTTGGTGGGAGAACCAGTCTGGCAATGAAGCTACTTGGGAAAAGGAAAGCGATATGCGTCAAAAATATCCACAGTTGTTCATCTAAGGTATACTGTCTTGCTTATAAATGCATTCATCTTTTATTTTAAAGTTTGAGGGCAAACTTCTTTAAAGTTGGGGAGGATGTGAGACCCCGGTCCTAGGAAATATTAAATAGAATATTTAAATTGTGCAAATATAAATCTTGGGAATTTCTAAAAGATTTATTGGGATTTTATTTAAGCGAATATGAATTTTTAGACTAGGGATAGTCTTGAAGTCATAAATATTGAAAAGAATTAAACTAGGGACCTAAGTGCAAGAGGAGAAAGTTCGGGGAGCAAAACCCAATGTCCGCCGAATAGTAGGAGTCCGGCTAAGCAGTTGCCAAGCTTAGTAGGGATCTGACCTAGAGGTCCGACCACTTGGAGGTCCGGCCAGGTCAGCTCAGACGTGGCAATGCGACCATGTGGTCAGTCCATCTGGACAGCCACTCTGTCATATGAGACAAGAGTTTGGAGTGGGCTGACGTCACTTTTCACTTCGGAAGAATAAGACAAGGCTGTGCGGCTGAGTGGACTGAGGTCAGTTGGCTAGAAGCCAAGGCTAGGCGGCCGGTAGGGCCTACCTTGGGTGAGTGGCGCCGTTCAGGTGTCTGCCATGAATCCGGATCAATATTCTCTTCTCAAACCTATAAATACTAACCATTTCACTTCGTTTTTGGTACAACTCCAACTTGAGAATACCCAGACCCTCTGTTTCTCTCTCTAGAATGTTGTCCGAAGTATTTCAGTTCGGCAGAGCTCTAGACTCTCATTCCAGGAGTTCGGCAACACAGATTTCATAATCAAAGTGCTCGGCAAATCATCTATCGTGCAGCTACACCTCAAATTGTTGTTCGGCAAGTCTTGGATGTACAACCAATCTCTTCAAAAACGTTGTTTGAGCTTTGGTCAGATTTTATTTAGCTCGGCAAATCATACTCAGTTTCAGACGACCAGTTTCACTTCGGCAAAGATTCCCTTCAACTCAGCAAGACCTTGTTTGTGTCAGAACCTGTTCGGCAATACACCCTAAGCTCTGATCATCAAACCTTCGGCAAATTAAGCTTCGACCAAAGGTAAAACTGTTGCTTTGATTCATTTTATGTTCGGCAGAGGCCTTAGAATACTAAGTTATTGTTCGGCAAATTTAAATTCAAGTCTAGCCTTAATAATTTCAGTTCGGCAGACTCATTCGGAGTCTTCCCGCACACTATTTTTGTCACTCACATCCGCAGCTGTTCTGCTCGGCTGAGCTGTGCTCGGCCAAACCATCAGTCCATTTATTTTTGCTCAGCAAAGCTAGCATTCGGCTAAGCTTATGCCTAGATCCTTATTTTACCTCGTCCAAGTCATTTATTAGTCCGGTCGCACTCCCTTACATATGTTGATTGATTGGCCATCATTCTGTCCGAAGCAGGTTGTGCTCGGCAAAAGTCAGCTGTTCTTTGATTTCATCAGCTCGGCAACAACTCTGATTGTTCGGGCAATTGGCCCAAGACCTTTTAAACAGTCCTATGGTTATTTTCGACCTATAACCAACTTGAAATCAAACTTCAAAGTCTGTATATTTAAACTCTGATCAAAATGATGTCCGGACCGTAGCATGACAGCTCGGTAATTAACCATTCGGCTGTGTCTCAGCTCGGCAGAGCAATAGTTGGTACACCTAAGTCCCCAGCAGCTTATGTTTGGGAAGAACATTGGATTTATGTTCGTTTAAAACTTTGGATAGATCAGAACATTCAGTTAAGATTAGTTTAGTCTCTCTTCCAAGCTCGGCATATCGGCAAGAGTCACCCGGTCAGACTGAGCTCCGGACATAAGTATCCGGCAGACTTTCTTCGGCCAGCTTAGCTCGTCAGTTCACTTGGGAAGTAGTCCCTATGGAATTTTGATGTACAATTTGTTATCCAGATTTGGAACTAGCTTTCATTGAAGAAGAAGGAAATCTAGAAGTCTAAGGAAATTTCTATTAAGGTGAATCTCTATATACTGCTCTACTCATACAATTTCAAGTGCATTTCCTTTCAAAATACGCTTATGGTTAAAATGATACGTTATTTCGAAGGAAGTTTTGAAGTATGGATTATGCACAAACTCTTTTTCCACATGGATGAACAATTTGGAATATTAATCAATGTATTGTTTTATGAAAATCCATACGATAAGGATTTATAATGAATTAAAGAGAAGAAGGAATTGAAATGGAGATGAAACGGAAATAATGTGCTCATACGATAAAAGCACGGATATGAGCCTGTTATTGATATGCTTTTACGACAGAAGCATAAGGCATGATGTACTGAAATTCTTATACGACACAAGCATGATATTGAGAAATGAATATGCTTATACGACACAAGCATAATGGCATGATTAACTACGCTTATACGACACAAGCGATAGTATGAATGTTGTATAATGAATGTTATACGACAAGGGCCAATTCAATCCAAATTATGATAAACTATGTTGGAGATGAAAATACAGATTGGCATATGATTCTAGCAAAAGAGAAATTATGATAAGCATTATTGTTGTTATTGAGCCTTTGAGCCGTATTTTGTCTGTGAAACTAATCTTGCATGAAATATTGTTAATCCATGAAACTTGTACTGCAGTATGTAGCGATTCACTCTAGCTTTATAGCTTATGCGTTTTCAAAACCATTTTCAGGTCAGGATGAATAATGAGATGGCAGCTCTATGTTTAGAGATATTTTGGAGATCTTCTTGTACTTTTGATGTATTGGCTGTGTTTAATCCTGAAGTTGTAACCCCGAATAATTAATGAGAACATCTATGCTTTTCTCTGGTTTATGATTCACGCTTCCGCATATTTGAATTGTTTAGAAATTCCTCGACTCTTTATCTTAGGCCTTTAGCGAGCTTGCTCGTTGGCCGGTCATGTACTCATCTCGAGATTAGGATGGATTGTGACAGAAAGAATGCCTCTAATCATTTTTATCAAATATCTGACATTATGTAAAGAATAAGCTCAATCATAAAATATAACATAAGTCACAAGATGTATATGTTTTCCCACAAAGGAAGAATGGTTCAACGGATCATTATGTGGGTATATGAATCTCCATTTCTTCATGTTCAAGTGTGCAACTTATTTCAAATATAATTAGGGATTCGATCTTATCAAAACTCACTAAAATTCATATCAAAGAATACCCTTTTGAAATAACAATGAAGAAGTTCATTCTATGCAAAAATAGACTAACTAACCACCGGTCCATCACGTGGACAAGACGAGTCATACTTTTCTTCCCAAATCACTAAAGTTAGCAATATGGGTTGTAACACTCCACAAATTTTAATGCGATTTAAACTCGTTTTAGAAATTATATCGTTTAGAATTTCGATTTAAATAGGTCCTTGGGGGTAAAATATCTCCGTTCTATCATATCGGGTGTGAGTATGTCGCTTGGGGTTCCCGTTGAACCTATTAAAACTGTTCTGTGTTTTTTTGGGGAGTCTCGGGAGCGCCTTAGAGTCATCTTGCAGCATTTTCTGTATTTTGGTGCAGTTTCAACGGTGCAGATTAATGTTGCATCGGTGCAAAGGCCTAGAAATGGTTCTGCACCGGTGCAGAACCGATGCAGGGAGGTTCTGTTGGTTGATGATTCAGGTGCATCGGTGCAAAATGATGATGCACCGGTGCAGAGGTTGTTTGGGACATACTGTTCCGTTCTGATGCAAGTTTGCATCGGTGCAGCTTTGGCTTGCACCGGTGCAGGAAGGGTTTGCATCGGTGCAGGGTTTTTCTGCACCGGTGCACAAGGCGATTTTTGTATTCTGGACAAGGGTTCCACTGATGCAAAAAATCGTTGCACCGGTGCAACTGTTGTCTGGACAGCATCATTAAGGGTAAACTTGTCTTTTTGAGTGAGGGTCCTATATAAGCCAACCTTAGGTCGTGGAAACTCATTCCCTACAGATTTCTTCTCTCTCTACCTCCCTAAAACCCAACCTCTCTCAATCTCAATCTTCTCTCTTGGTTTTGAAGCTTCTAAAGAAGTTTTTGGAAGAATTGCGAAGTATTCACATTGGTGGTCTCGGTGCGTGGTGATGTGTTGAATCTCCGTCAAGGGTGTAAGTAAAAGTCATCTCAAGGTAGGGATTCTAAACTCATATATTCATTTGTGTTGTCTTATAGTCCTCTTTAAATTGATTCGAGAAAAACATGTACGATGTTCGTCTAGGTTTATGTTCGATGTTGCATTGTTGATTTCCCTTGGTAGGAGTAGTGATTGTCGTGTATTTGAGTTCCCTATGGTTTCAATTTCATAAATTTGTCACTTGGTATTGAAAGCCCCAAAATTGTTGAAAACCCTAATTTGTCAAATTTGGGAAAAATGGTTATGGAATCTAAATTCATGAAATTCACATCATGCTTATCAAATTGACATGCGGGACCCTATGCTTTAAATGAAAATGTGACATTTGGCCTTGGAACACTTAAACGTGGAATATGAAAATGTGGATTGGCCTTGATACTCTATATGAGATTTGGATACACTCGAGTGTCTATGGATTCAGGTTTCTTACCTTGGGTCACTAATGGAGAGTGGCACACGACATTGTGCAATGGAGGTTTGACTGGACCTTCCCGGTGAGCCGGGGAAAACAGGAACTACACGATAAGAGGTTGACGAGCCCTGATGCGGAACTAGCCTTGGAACTCATGTGGTTACCTTTGTGGTGATCTTGGTACACTTGAACAATATCGGAACAATATTGAGATAAATGGAATCCTTGTAATGAAACGTATTGGAGCAATGAAAATCACACATTGGAATACTTGGAAAACACATGGAAAATCTTGGAATAGGAATGATGATAATTGCTCTCTTCTTTGGTAGTCACACTTCATATTGAGCCTACTTCTTTGCATGCATCTTGTTGATACCCAAATTTTGGCTTAGCCCCCGCAAGC
>NMUG010008479.1:0-11628 GCA_002855965.1 Monotropa hypopitys | reverse complement strand
AGGCCGAGCTATAAGGATATTGATTCATCAAAGGCCGTCATTAATCATTCTCTCGCTCGTAGCCTCAATGATTGAGGACTATATGCATAACACTATGTTGTGCGTAAAAAAGTATTTTAGGAACTAAGGGCCCGATTGGATGTTGTTTTAGTTTGGAGCAACTTAATTGCACAAGAATCAAATGTTAGGCTATCGAGAATGTTTCCAATGGACCTCATAATAAAGTCAGTAAAGTATAGAGATAGAACTTGGACAGAGTTTGAGCAACCAAGAAATCGCATACCTCTCCATCAACCCTTTGCTCATATATATATTTTTATCGGTGCGTGGAACGCATGTAGCCCCCTTTCTAACGACCTGGGGCAGTGTACCTGACACAAGTGGCATGCAATTGGGAGGCTAGGTGGCGGTCGACAACCTCGGGCAGTGTACATTCTGACATGTCAATCGATGTGTACCGAAATTGTAGGTTGTGGAACCCAAGGAAGACACCCTCTATAATCGAGGTCACGCCTGTCGGACTAACTTGGAAATCCTCCCAAAGTAGTGTCGAAACCCCAGATGACATGGCTAAAAGGAGCATCGTGGAACTCAGAACTTCAGTCGGATGTCGGGCGGTCTCCATCCTACACTGGGCTCCTTCTTTGTTGCTAGTGTCGGCATTGCACTTGACCAGACTCATATGTCAGCCATTTCTGTTTCAACCCACAACATTAGCCCATAAATGTGCTTTGACATTGGACAAGATTGTGCTGATATGAATCATTGTGGATGGAATATCATTGTGAATCCTACCAATCGTAACTGCCATATATCGGCGTTCCACGTGGCAACTTATGATTGGCGTGACACCTGGGAAGTTATCATTTTTTCACATATCAATTCTGATAGAGAGAGTTTGGGACACATGTTTTGCTGATGTTCCGATAAATATCTTTTCTTTTGTGTGCTTGATTAGAAATTTATCTATTTTCCCTGATTTGTATTATGTGCTTAATTGCATTATAAATGCTCATGTCCCTATTAGGTGTCCCAAATGAATTTGAATTCCATATAGGTTGAATGATTACAAGTGTTGCATAAATGGCATGATAGAATTAGAATTGAATTAAAAGGATGCATGCTCAATTATGAAGTTTTGAATTTAGATTGGAAACATGATAATGTAAGATGCATGCATTATGAAATGAAAATATGAAGTAAAGAAATGAATGATTTCCATAGAAAAGAATTGCATTGAAGATATGCAAATTTTTGAAATAGAAAATTAAACTTGAAAAACATGAAGTTAAATGGACCTTGAAATTGTCTAAGTGTCCTTCAAATGAATTGCGTACAAGATATGCATAATTTGCAATAGAAAGAAATTGGTTTCAATTTAAATACAAAATAGTTTTTAAACCAAAGTTAAAATGCCTTTAAAAAAATAATTTTAAGTCTTGAATTCTTGGAAATTCAAGCTTGAATTCCTGGAAATTCAAACTTGAATTTTCGGTAGAAGAGAACCTGCTCAAATGCCAATTTCTGGAAATTGGAAGTAACTCCCAGTAAACCACGGTTGAAGAATAGAGGAAAATTGGTTATGGTATTATCTGCACACTGGTAGATAGACCGGTCTCTACACCGACAGCATGACCGGTGGCACCGGCCCACCTTCCGGTGGATCCATCGGTCGCGGGGTTCTAAGAAATCGTAAAAAATGGGTTTGATCGATTGAGGGGTTAAACGTTTAAATTGATTTGAAATAAATAATTTACAATATGTAAATGATATATACGAATTTGTTGGGGTAGTTTTGTGGGTTAAAATTGACTAATTTAAATAGTCTTGAAATGTCGCAATCACTTTCTCCATTTGGGTATATTGATGCTCTGAGGCTAACAATTCAGTCTGAAATCATTTCATGATCTAGTTTTCTCAGATCTGTGCAAAACCTGAGTGTATCAGCCTGTGTGTGTCATTTCTTATACTATGTCATTGATTCAGAAACAAATCAGACCATTTTGTCTTTGTTCATTTTTTCCGTTGCTTTGTGTTGGCACATATATTGTGATGTTAGTTCTGAGATACGGTAATGGGTGAGACACAACTCAGAAAACAAAAACAACACACAGAGCCTTAAGGCCCTTCCTCCTCCGAAACCACCACCACCTCCAACCTTTACTGTGTTATCTTTGTGAGTGTGTGTGTGAGTGAGGAAGAAGAAGACATTTCTGAGAGGGCGAGCCTACCGTCCGAACCTTTCCTCTCAGCCCCCACTCCAGAAGCCTTCTTGGAACACCATTGTGAGTGTGAGTAAAAAGAGCGTGTCAAAGTCTGTGTGTGTGAGTGTCCTCCTACCAAGAAACCAGTAGCCATAACCAATCCTCTCAATGAAGAAAATCTAGTCATGTGTGTACACTGGTTTCTTCTTTATGCTTCATCTTTGACAGATTTGTGAGCTGACTTCTACTGCATCAATCTTGAGTTCGTAAAGCTTCACATGGGTAACATTGTTCAAACTTAAGTAATTTAGATATCTTTCATTGTGTTTCACTTGTTACACTTGGCCTTAAACTTGCATGCTTACACATCTAGTTAGGCCATAGCTTCATATATGAAAGCATATTATTGTCTAGTTGTATATGCTTTCATTGTTGTAATCTTTGATAACTAGACTTGACATAGCAATCACCACCTCACATTCCTTCTTGGTACAGTTTCTATATTGAGAGTGTGTGCTTGTAATCATAATCTTGGCATAGTGTACTTAAATATATCTCATAAGCTTACAATGGTTTAAATCGTATTTGAGTATATGGTATGCCTAAGATTGTCACCACATTTGCCTTGAATAGAAGTCCCAAACTACATATGCTAGAAACTCTAAATAGTGGGCTGATTTGCTAAACACATTCATCTCTTGTGCTTCACTTGGTATATACACTTGTTTAGAGAGAACATATTACAGTCACTATATTGTTAGTTTGGACCTTTGTATGTGGTGATTTTAGATTCCCTTGAGCTTATAATTTGTTATATCTCTAATTAAGGGTTGTTGACTTTACATGTGCTTCATTGTTATATTTCTTACTGTCGCACTTTACGTTTAATGAGCTATTACATGCATAGTTAAGAAAACAGGATTAACTAAAGATCCTTTACAATCCTACCTTGGAGCTTTTACAGGTCCAGATCATTACAAGGAGGATTTTGGAAAAGACTATAGCATGAGCCAGACGTTTGAACAGATCTACATTTGGGCTGCAAGCTATTTTTGTATTAGAGCCTCATTTGCCTTTGCACTTTCATTTCATAGAACCTATCTTGTAGTAGGCTTTCAGTTGTATATTGTAATAGATAGGACTTGAGAAAATTGAGCATTTAGGAGATACTTCTACATAAGTATCTACCTAAGACTCTTGAGCTTCATCAACCTATATTCATAGAGTCCGAGAGTACTTCACCGTACTACTCATTTTCACTCTCCTGAGCGATATTCATTTTATCTTTTGAGAGTGATCTTGACAAGGGGTGTGGTTTTCACTGTACCATATCACTTGGTCTTCTTATTTTACCATATACTATAGCATGAGCACAATAACCAACCTAGTGAAAATTGGACTTATATCCACTGTGTAGTCTTTCAGTTGGGAAAGAGCTTATAGCTCTCGGGTAGAGCTCTTAGCATGTATAGGCATTGAGCATTCATTTTGTTTTGTTAGTGAGCAATTTAGAAAAATATGTGCTCTGTGTGTAGCACAGTCAGGGTCTGTGTGTACTCTGCAAATTTATACTCTGTGTAGTATAGTTGGGATTCACATTTATCACGTGGGGAGAAAATTTATGCTCTGTGTATAGCATAGTTGGGATCTGCGTGTAGCCCGGGTGAGTGTTCCCTAGACTGCATGGCTAGGAAGATAGGATTCGCGTTTATCCTATATAGAGAGGTTACATTAGTCTGTAGGGGTTAGGCTAGGAAGATAGGTCTGTGTGTATCTTTTGTTGTAATGATGATTACATAGTAGATACCGACATACTCTAAAAGGAACCACTCCAAAGAATGGACTAAGCAATTATTGAACCACTATAAAAAAATTTTGTGTACAACTCTCTCTCTCTCAGTCACTATTATATCTCTAGTTTTACTATTACTTCTCACCTGATATAACTAATCATTTGCTTATTTGTGTTTAAAGCTAAAAAGAATTAAAAAGGGCCATAAAAATCAAAAGACCTATTCACCCCCTCTAGGTTTCTATTAGGTTCGGTTCCCAATAAAGTTCTAACATATAATAAATGACCTGTCATGTGTCGTCGTGTAGTTTGTCAGTACTGCGACTGACCTAACGTTTGGCGTGTATCGTCTCGAATTACAAGAAAGCGACTAGCGTGTGTTAAATGATTGTCCACGCATCATCATGTGGTTGGTTGGCACGATGGCTGATGTGCTGCTTGGCACCCGTTGACTTGGCTCTGGCAGCTCTGTTTCACACTCCCATTTAATACTTAGCCACATGGCACCTTTGGATTGGTCGGTACTGGGCAGTCACTTGGACTAGTCGATTTGAATTTCGAAATCCCCCTTGCTCCCCTATAAATAAAATACGAACGTGGGGAGAACGGATTTTGCCTATCAGAGCTCTTGTTTCCCGGCCTCACTTTACTGTGCTTCATATCTTTATAGCCCTCACTTACATATCAAGTATGAATCCTTGAACCCCTTGTCTATTCTTTGCAAACCTTTTAGGGATTGCAACCCTCTTATGAGGATACTTTACGTAAACGTTCCCTTCCTTTTGTCCAAACCCATGGTGGTGCACTGATCGCACCACCTGCATTTTTGGTGACTATTTTTTTATTTTTGCCTTGTGCCATATCGGTATGGGGCGCTACGACCATCTTTCCCTCTCTAGGTTAGCTTTTTGGGTCATTTTTGTATTTTAAGCCCTGTCTAAGGGGCATGGTGAGTGATGGAGGAGCTGGTTGTGGGCTTTTCTTATAGGTATCCTTAATTATGGTGCCGAAGAAACACTCTGATAAGTACCGACATGCAAGTTTCTTTAGCCCCGATGGATGATTTGGTGTCGGGGCTAGACCACGTCCACATTCCAATCCTTGTCGTCATCGAGGGGGAGTATGCTTCCCTCTCCACCCCTCTTCTGCCACTTCTTCTTCTAGTTCAACTATACACCGTCGTAAGTGACGGCGAATGTGTTCATAGTTATAATGGGGGTTGTGAAGCTAAACGAAGTCCTGGAGGATACCCTTAGCTTCGGGGACATCTCCAATCATTACTATAGAAGCTTCAATAAGAAGTCCCAAAACTACTATCTAGGTTGTCGTCCGAGTAGGGAGGGAGTCATATCGGGGCTATCAGACTCCAATAAGTATGCCAATGACTATATAGTAGTCTCTGTCAATTTCAAACCCAAGACAACTAATTATCTAGTTCCTAGGGAGCCCAGGATGCTCAGTAATCCGATCATCTTTCTTGCTGAAACCTTTGCTTTGCTATTTTTATAATGAATTTTTTCTATCTTGCATCTCCTCATAAAGTGTCGACGTTAAATAAGAACTCCTACTTGGATCGGATTAAGAAGGCATTGACTGCAGATGTAGAAACATATTCGGCTCCTTTCTTGCTAGGATACACCCCTTCCTACACCCACACATTGGACTCCAGGTCAGCAGGTGAAGCTTCCTCTGTTGGTGCCAAAGAAATAGATCCAACCAATTCAGAGTTGATGTCTTCCATCTACGGGCATAAACCAAAGGGCCTGACTGTTGAGCTGACCATGGTCGCATTAATCAAACCGGCCCCAGAGGAACCTTGTATCGAAAAGCGTGTCACTGATAAGCCCATTGAGGCACAGAATAGTAAGAGGTACCAGACAGCCGAAACATCAATTGGTTCTCCTCTTCATACTCTTCGTGTCGAAGGGGAGGTATTTGGGAAATCCAAGAAGAAGGAGGAGACCGAACCGGGGCCTGCTCAGAACTGGGCTCCTGACCTCCTATTTGGCAGGGTTCGGCCGACATCCCACGATAGTGTGGTGAATGGTCCAAAGATGGCAATGGCCTTACCTCAGGCCTTCTCTCTTCCAAAATACATGGAGGCATTCTATAGAGGTGAAAGAGTGCTTTCTCCAAATGGTGCAGTTTCAGTCACAAGTATGATATATATTTTTTCCTCTACTGCCGACTGATGTTACCGATCTGATTGTAGTTTGGTGTGCATTTCTCTAGGCTATGACCAATACTGTCGGTCTTGAGGAGAGGATTTCTACATGCTTGCGATCATACTCTCTTTATCAGAAGACTAATAAAAAAGGACTGGAAAAGATAGAACAAGCCTATAAGCATATTGTCGACATGAACGAGCGGCTGAAGTATGACATCCCCATATAAATTGCGGAAATAGTTTTTTTTAATACCAAAAAACTAACAATCTACAAGGTACACTAGTTCAAAACATTTCTCGGGCAGTTTTAAATTGAAATATTGGCCTATTCTGGCAAAATCAGTTGGGAATGTTGGTTTAAATTTTTTCAGATAGTTCTTAAATTGGAATGCTTGCCCACTATGGCAATTTTAGTTTGGAATATTAATCTTAAAAGTTTTTCTCTGACGGATCTGTAATTGAAATGTTGGCCTATATTGGCAATTTTAGTTTGGAGCGTTGGTCTAAAAAATGTCTCTCAGGCAGTTTTAAATTGAAATATTGGTCTATTTGGGCAAAATCAGTTTGGAATGTTGGTTTAAAATGTTTTTAGACATTTTTTAAAATTGGAATGCTTGCATACTATGGCAATTTCAGTTTGGAATATTAGTCTTAAAAGTTCTTCTCTGACAATTCTTCAATTGAGATGTTGGCCTATATTTGCAAGTTTAGTTTGGAACGTTGGTCTAAAAAAATATATCTCTCAGGCAGTTTTAAATCGAACTGTTGGCCTATTCTGGCAAAATCAGTTTGGAATGTTGGTTTATAATTTTCCAGACAATTTTTAAATTGGAATTCTTGCCTACTATGGCAATTTCAGTTTAGAATATTAGTCTTAAAAACTGTTCTTTGACAATTCTGTAATTGAGATGTTGGCCTATATTGGCAAAATCAGTTTGGAATGTTGGTCTAAAAAATTTTATCTCTCAGGCAGTTTTACATCAAATGTTGGCCTATTCTGGCAAAATCAGTTTGGAATGTTGGTTTATAATTTTCCAGACAACTTTTAAATTGGAATGCTTTCCTACTATGGCAATTTCAGTTTAGAATATTAGTCTTAAAAGTTGTTCTCTGACAGTCCTTTAATTGAGATGTTGGCCTATATTGGCAAGTTAAGTTTGGAATGTTGGTCTAAAATATTTTATCTTTAAGGCAGTTTTAAATTGAAATGTTGGCCCATTTTAGCAACTTCAGTTTGGAATGTTAGTGTTAAAAGTGTTTCTCTCTCAGTTCTTGAATTAAAATATTGGCCTATATTGGCAAGTTTAGTTTGAAATGGTGGTCTAAAAAAATCCTCGACAGTTCCTTGTAAGGAACATCTTTAAAATCGATACCTCGTCTGGAATATCTTTAAAAAAATCAGTTTCCTTGTCAGGATTCATATCAAAAATGAAACTTTTCAAAAATCTAAAAATCATTTTCCAGAACAAAATTTTCGGGATCGAACTACATTTGGTCTGATTCCTTCCAAAGGATATGTAGGCAGCCTCAAGGAACGACCATCATAAAAAGTCAAAATTCCAAACATATATCTATATTTGTATGCGTATATCTTTGTTGTCACGTGTATATCCAGCAGACGAAATCCTCTCTCTTTATCAGTACAGCAAATCAAGTCACAAAACTCATTCGATCCAGTCAAATACAAGACAATATCAAGTATTCTGGGAAAGTATCAGACATAAAAGTCGTGACTCAAAATTTCACGCATCAATTTTTCTTTGTCTACCATTTCTGCACAAAGTACACAAAGAGGGGCAAATGTTGATACCCAAATTTTGACAAAGCCCTTACAGAATCTGAAATCAGCAAAAACGATCTTCACAGAGATCAATACGCACATCTGGAATGTTCGGATTTCTCGCGAACAGCACCGACATCATTCAAAAATTTCAATCTTTTTCGCTTTCAAACAAATATTTGTTAAAGAATTTGTTACTTTATGTATTTCTTCTCGTTAGAATTTGACACATACTTGGCTATGCCGGCTCCGATCTCGCGTACGAGAAGAACATTAAAATATCTTCGCCCCAAAAATACAATTACTGCTTACATTTTCTGTCATGCCCCGGAATTTCAAACCATTTTTTAAATAGAATAAAAGAAAGGTTTATTGTGAAATCATATTTACCAAACCACAAAACAAGGGGCCGTGAATTTTATAACATATCTCTTTACCAACGTTTACATAAAACATGCGGAAGAATGGGATTTCAACAGTTCTTTATACAAACTTGCTTGCAATTAAAATAATGTAACAACTCCGTAAGTAAAGGGGAATGCCCGTGGGCTACAAGGGGAAAACAAGGGGAAAAGCTGAAGTGCATAAACGAAATAATCATGGAGTGCTCCTCACACTGGAAAGGACCTGGAGCAGGCTAAGCCAACTCTTCACTACTAGCTATCCAACCCTTCAACCCTACAAAGAACTGTAGAAAAAGGTTGAGTCATAAAGACCCAGCAAATATGCAACTATCGAGTGCAAACGTAACTATGGTGACATGTGCAAGTGGTGTGAATTCCTATGATGCAATCCCAAGCATGACAAAGTTCTCATAATCTCAACACCACAACCAAGTCACTAACCATGTCAAAACGTATAAGTCTAACCAAGACTTTCATCAACCCAAGCATACTAAGAAACAACCTAATCATTTGACCTCACTCAAGGCCAACTACCATATAAGTCATAATCCTCTTTTTTTTTTTGAAAAGTCAAATTTATTAGCACCAAATAAAATAACCAAATACATCAGCCGCCCAAACTGGCCCAGCAAGAAAACACCTCGAAAGAAACCCATACCCCAGCCCTATAGAAACCTACCACCCCATACAATAATAAGACCAGCTAAAACTGCTCGAGAAGCCCTGAAAACATACTACTGCCCAAAATTAAAAATAGCAGACAAAACTCAATAAATCCCCTAAACTAAACAAATAGCCAGATCATACAATAGGAAATTGGACGCTTGGATTCCAAGCAGCCAGTCACACATCATCCATTCACAATCTAGCCCTGCTTCCCCCGACGCACAATCTGCCTCAGCTGATGGTAGGTGACAAACTCCCTAAGCTTCACTACATCTTCATCCGAAAGCTGAATACCCACTAATTTACCCTCCTCAATTTTATTCGACACAATCCGCGATACTCTGTCAAGCAAAGCCGCACGATCTGAGCTCTTATCCCCTGAGAGAGTAAAAGCGTCAACATCTGCCTCAGACTCGAAAGAAGACTTAGAATCCACCCTGGCTAGAAATACCTCTAACCCACATAATGAAAGTCCATGAACGATGATATGGTCAGGCATTCCAGACATTGAAGGACAATCTACCTTCACATTCTCGGATATATCAACCACGGAAACCAAACTTTCGCCAAAAACCCTTCCACTGCTATCCTCATTAGAAGCATCAGATCCTATACTAGGCACACCATCCACCCCTACCTTATTAGCAACCAGACCTTCGACAGCAGTTGAAGGCAACACCCCGCTCGAGCACTCCTCATACACAGGATACAAAGGCAAAACGGAACCAAGATTCTCAGGGAGCACGCCACGCCAAGATTTTGCATCACAAGGGTTAGAATTAAGAACCACGTTTAATTCGCCTACTTACTCTAACAACCTGTTGGAATCAACATCTACTGTTGGATCACTCGAAAAAGGGGCAGAGACATGACCTGTGCTAACATCAGAAACACCATCAACAAGGCTGGGAACCGCACCCAAGACCCCAACTGGATCCAACCTCCTGTTTGCTATATCAACCAACCTGCCCGAACCAACGAAACCCCTAGCACCACAAAGAGGATGGGAGGCAGAACTAACCTGGACTACGAAGGAAGCATCGCGAACCACCAACTCAATGGTTTCGTTAATAATAGACTCGAAGGAGGATATCTGCAATCTGGCATAAACAAACTGCGATTTGTTGATTGAGTTCTTATCAATCTCCACCAGGGATCCCCACAGCTCCGCGATTGCAGAGAAAGTCTCCGAATTCCAGGCAAACAGAGGAATACTCGAACAATCAACCCAACACGACCTCGCCACAAGCGACATATCCTCATTTTAGGATTTTACAGATAAGAACCAAATAGACCAGTCCACCTCGCCCAGAACACGATCCCTGATCTCAGGGGAATGGAAAACCAATGGGGTGGCTCTTCCTCCCAAGTGACTGATCCACGAAACCTCTGAGATAAGGTTAAGAACCTCCACTCTCACTTCCACCAAGTCTAGGCCGCAACGTAAAATACCAAACGCTGAGCAAGAGAGCCAATCTTCGCTGTCCGCAGCTCCCACAGTTCTCAACCGAGCTTGATGGTCCCCAGAACCAGAGCACCAAGGCTTACCTATAACAGATTGAGCATAAGACCTCATGCCTGGAACAGGAAGGGGCTTAGAGGCCTCCGGACACTGGCTCAAATTTCTGAACTTCTCGGAAGCCCAGCAATTAGCCCCCGAAATGCTGTATGAAGACTGACCTTGGACCTGAATCCCACCTGGCTTCGAACGAGGTTTGCGACTATTTGCCCATTGAACACCCAGCTTACATCCCCCACCCTGAAACCCTCCATACGGGAAATAGCCATTTAGGCTGCAACCCTGCACCGGAATCGAACAAAAGCGAACCTCTTGGCAAACCCAGTTCTGGCACGCGGAGGAATGAAAATATCATAGATCGAGCCAAATCGCTTGAAAGATTGAGCTAACCAACTGGAAGATGCCATAGGCGGAAGATTGCCTATGAAAATCGAGCATGAGCCCTTCTCCTCAAAAATGCCTACTGGGCTCCGAGGAGCAGAAATCTCAACCTCTCGCTTAATCGAGACACCAGCTTTCGAGACGGAGATAAGAGGGTTCTGCTCCGTACCAACCTATGAATCGACTTCGTCGTCTTCATCTTCATCGCCTCCACCAGATTTGGCATTGCCTACCCCATCGTTACTCTCGAGAAACCCTAAGGCTGGTGGTTCATCTCCACCAGCATCATCACCCTCATCGTCTAAACCACCTCCATCATCTAAGACACCCACGATAGCCTTCGCATTCCCATTAGATTTTGAAATCGCCCTAGGTTTAGGTTTTCTTCTCAGAATCGCTCTCCTAAGCATTGTGTCCTCTCTCTTTACCAAGTGTACGATCTACACAACTAGGCAACGTGTTCTAGTACAAGGGCCGTAAGAGTCAAGGATCCAAACTACGATCGCACGACATGAAGAACTATCATCTTAACTAGGGAGGACGCTCCCAAGAACACAACCCATCTACACTAAGGCCCAAGCCTTCCACTATCCATAAAGGGCCATATTTTTACCATGGCTAATTCCACGACTTAGCCAAATATCCACAACGAGCTAATTCCACGACTTAGCCAACATCACAATCCACCTAACCGTATAGTATCAGACTATCCTCC
>NMUG010008478.1:0-11629 GCA_002855965.1 Monotropa hypopitys | reverse complement strand
ACTTGTCAATATGAATTTAAATATCAAGTAATTAACAAGTTAAATGATAGGTTATAGTGCATATGACTTCAAATATATTGTAAATTGTCAATATGCAATGTAACTTGTCATTTAACTTGTCAATATATACTATAACTTGTAATTTTGACAAGTTACACTGTAACCTATCAATATATGCACTGTAACTTGTCAATATGAACTTAAATAACAAGTAAATCACAAGTTAAATGACAAGTTACAGTGCATATGACTTCAAATGCATTGTAAATTGTCAATATACAATGTAACTTGTCATTTAACTTGTCAATATGCACTATAACTTGTAATTTTGACAAGTTACAGTGCATATTGGCAAATTAAATGACAAGTTATGGTACATATTGTAAGGATATACGCTGTAAGTTGTCAATATAAATTCAAACAACAAGTTAAATAACAAGTTACAGTGGATATGAATTTAAATGAAATTGTAAATTGTCAATGTTGGGGCCGAACTCTCAAGAGGCCGGAGCCACGACCTCCTACAGGAGGACCATAGCACATGCCAGCCAACAGACGGTTGAATAGAGCTTAGTCGGCGACATGGCCTCTCCAGGGCTCTCTCCGGCTCGGAGACTCAAAGCCCAGAGGAGGTGTCTAGCCGACGAGACATATAATTAAGGTCATGTGACCGAGCAAAACAATGGCCGACGAGAGAGGCTCTCCTAGTACCACTTCTGTGTAGAGGTCTCTTAGCCTAGAATGGCCCAGTCTGCAGCCAGCAATGCCAAAGCAGCTCTCTTCGGCCAGACAGGACAAAGTGCCTTGTTCACAACAAAGATTCTCTCGGGGGTAGCATTCCGAGTTTTGCACACATGACAAACACACGCCTGACACAGAATCAGCTTTTCCGTGATTCCCACAGAATATCAGGCATGCTCTGTCAGCTTTTCTGCCACCCAATGCTGTCAGGCAGCGCCGCCTGACACTGTCGGGGCCGACCGGTCAGCCACACATTTAGACACTCAGAGGAAACAGGGGCAATGCCCCATGACCTACCACATCAGCTCACCCGCGCCGAAGCATGTGTCTCCCACTCTCCGATGTTCTATATAGAGAGAGGATCATTCAATGCAGAGGTACACACTCTCACTCTAGCCCAAGCTCTACCAAATTACTTTCTCTCTCTACATTCCTTTGCTGACTTTGCCATCGGAGGGTCCACCGGCGATGCCGCCAGTAGCCTAACGTTTGTTTCTCGTACAGCTAGGTCCAGCCACTCATCTCCATCATTCACAGCAGCAAACCACTGCAAGAAAGGCTTACCCCCAACAATTAGCGACTCTACTGGGGACCCCTTTCTCTAAAATTTAGATTTCTACTGTGAGATTGAAGATGACTTCCAAAGACAACTAGTGTGATGGCAGAAGGTACAAGGGAAAAGAGGTAGCCAGGGCCGGAGACTCTGCTCTTCGCACTCCTGAGCGTGTCCGTGCCAGCGATGCCAGCTACCACTCCAGCGAGTGTCCAGACCCTCCGGCCAAGCTAACTACGAGGCAGTATGTGAGACCCCGACCCAAATAATCAAAATATAATAAATTTATTTCATTTAAGCAATTTTACTTAAATTTATTTCGAGGCTAAAATAGGAGTAATATATAAAGTTGAAGTAGGCTAAGGGCCCAAGCAAATAAAAGGGGAGAAGAAAAAGTGTTAAAAGCCCAAAAAGGAACCAGCCCAAAGTTGTCCAGAACGGCAGCCCGAACCTTCCAGGCCGGACCAGACTAGGTCAGCCCAGCCGACCAGCCCAGCCTGGACCCGCACTGCTGCACGTCCCATCCGGACTGACGCTGCCGCCTGACACGATGGGACAACACAGTCGCAGGTTGCAGACTGTCAGGTCAGATGATCAGGCCTGACCTGGATGGGACTACTCCCTGTTCGGCCAAACATTAGCCCGGAGCCCTCCGCTCGGCAACACCCGTAGCTCGGGAATAGGACCTTTCGGTCCAGAATAACATAAAACCAGCTAGTGTTTTCCCTAAGCTAGGCCAGTCGGCCACTGTCCTTCGGACAAGAGGTCGGTCAAGAGGCCCTTCGGCCGGATCAGTAGCTTATGTAGCAGAATCATTAAAACTTAGAAGTAATGCTTAAGTCATCTTTTGGCAGATGTGAGGATTTAAAGTTAGCAAAAGCTCATTCCAAGGATAAAAGGTGAATCACTCTATATCTTGTTTACTCGTACGGCTTTGATAAACATGCTAGTCATTTGAGAAATGTATTTTTATGCTATTAAGTACTCACCCTATTATGTTGTTCTTCCAACAAAAAGAAAATAGCATGCACTCTTCTTCTATTACTATGGATTGACAAACAGGAAAGGTTTTATGATTGAACGGCATGAACGGTGACATGGTAGCTCGCCGCCGGGGGCGGAGTCAGAAACTGGCGAGGAGAGGGAAATAAGGGATCAATAGCCAGATTGATCACAGTGATATTACGACTCTGCATTTTATGCTATCTGGGGTAGCTCCCAGGGATTACTGGTAACCGTGAATAGCAGCATGATAAATCATGTCGGAATGTCAAATAAATATGGAAATGGATATACAAATAAAAGTGAGCTATGCGCTGAAGGACGTTGGGAAGGCCATAGGCTTTACTTGGAAATTCACATACATGTTTTGGGCTAATAAACCCCACATACTATGTTCAAAATGAAAGAAAAGTGATTTCGATAACATATTGTTGTCCATAGAAACTTGTAGCTTGGTACATTGTGATTCACTCTAGCTTTTAGCTTATGCGTTTTCTAAAACCCCTTTTCAGGTACGGATGAGGATTGGCTTGGAGCTTAACTTTTATTTCATTATCGTTTTATTGTCAACTCTCTTTGATGTATCCCTATTGTAGAGGCAATATATAAGCCTCCTTTTTTTACCTTGGAGATCATTAATGGAATTCACACACTGGGTTATGTTCAACGCTTCCGTTTTATTATTGTTATAAAATCCCTAAACTCATTACTAGTAGGCCTTTACGAGCTTGCTCGTTGGCCGGTCATGGACCCATTATGGTTTGGGTCGTGACAACAGTGGTATCAGAGCACGAGTTTTCGGATTTCGAACAACCCAGAAATAGGATCAAGGCACTCACTACGTTAGAAATACCTGTTAAATATTTAGAAATATACTTATATATGCTTGCGTATATGTCTTAGCAATGTCTAGCAGCGGTAGTGATTACGCTACCAGCGACTTCTTGAGCAGCAACTCAGAAAGCGACTAGGAAGTAGTACCACCTCCAGCAGTACCAGAGGAAGAAGTCTACGTAGTAAACGAAGAGGTCGAAGAACAGGCTTATGCCAATTCCGTAACAATCACTTCTAATCTTATAGCCCAGGTAGCAGTGCGATTTGAAGATAACTCACAGGCAGAAGTCCGAGGGATGATTAATTATCACTTAGAGTTGTTAGAACAAGCTTGCGCTGTGGCAAGGGAATCTGTCGAGGGTTGGGAATTTGAATACCTCATGAACGGAGCAAGGAATCGCATTTTTTAATGAGGCCCCGCCCGAGGAAGAGGAAATAGCTGAAGAAGAAGAGCCTATGGAGTGGCAGAACGAAGGTTGGGACCTCAATTTCGAGAACAATCCCGAAGACGACTCCGAAGAAGACCCTAGCGAAAACGAAGAAGAGGCTGAAGAGGACGTGGACATAAATTGAGAGGAATGGGTTTTCCCACCTTATGAGTGGCCCAGCGATAGCGAGTAGCTGTATTATTCTAGGATTTCCGTCGTATTTTGTAGTGTGCCCCGAACACACTTAAAATATCTATCTTATTTACTTATGTCATAATTTGATCATCATGAATTATCAGTCTTTTCCCATAGTTCTTAAAATATAAAATTCTTTGTGCATAGAATGGTGAATACAAGAGCAAATGGAAATGATCACGACACGATCGGCGAGCTACGCCAAATGATGAGGATGATGGCTAGGACGGTCCAAGCTCAACAAGAAGTCATAAACCAGATGCAAAATCAGGAACCGGTAGTCGAGCCGCCACCAGCCAACTTGGAATAAGAAGTCATCCACCATGCCCAACCAATTACGAATATGATCGTGGTCAAAGAATTCTTGAAACTGAAGCTCCCAACATTTAAAGGAGGAATGGACCCCGTCCAAGCTAGCGAGTGGACCTCAGAAATGGAGAAGAACTTCTTACTCTTGGAATGTTCGGAGAAGCAGAAAGTCGACATCGGATCCTACCTTCTAGTAGGAGAATCTAATCGTTGGTGGAATCTGAAGAGCGCATCGGAACCTGTCACGACTTGGGAAAGATTCTTGGAAATTTTTAAGGAGAAGTTTGCACCTCGTGCCATGTTGAACACCAAGCGAATGGAATTCAAAAATCTGAAACAGAGAGGAGTCACCACCATAGCCGAGTACGAAGCAGAATTTACCAATCTAGCTGAATACGCCCTATATTTGACTACCACTGATGAGATGAAAGCCCATAGATTTGAAGATGGACTGAGACCCGAAATTCGTAGAGTTGTTCATCCCCTCCTTCTACCATCATACGCTGACGTCCTGGACAGAGAAATACTTGTCGAATAAGATGTGGATGAAAGCCGACGCTACCAAGAAAGAAAGAGGCAGAATCAAAATCAAAATCAAGGAAGAACCAACCCTCCCAAAAGACCCAATTTCAGAAGGAACCATGAGAGAAGGAATGAAGAAAGGAAGCAAGTACCAATGTGCCCCTCTTGCGGGAAGCCACATTCTGGAGAATGCCGAGCAAATTCTTGCTTTGGCTGTGGACAAAGAGGGCATTTCAAGAGAGACTACCCAAGGCTAACTGGAGCGAACATCGTACCTGTCGGAGCACCAAGGAACAACGCTAACAATCAAGGAAACCGCAACAACAACTAACATCAAGGGAGAGCCTTTGCACTCATCCCAGGAGACCCTCGCAATAAAGAAGGAGTTGTAGCAGATAGAATCTTTATCTGCAATATCCCCACTTATGCACTATTTGACTCAGGATCCACGCACTCTTTCATTTCGCTTTCACACTCAACGAAAATTTCCCGAAAACCTGAACCCTTAGGATAAGAATTATGTGTAGCCCAGCCTATGAGTAAAGGTGTCCTTTGCTCTACAATCCTTAGGGATTGTGAGTCATCCATGAACGGAGCTTTATCATCTATAGATCTTATTCCTTTGAATATAGCCTACTTCGACGTTATTATTGGAATGGACTGGCTGTCCAAGTCCAACGCTAAGATCGACTGTGCTGGAAAGTCTATCACCTTTGTTGAGACCAAAGGTGGGGAGTCTGAACTCAAAGGAGAGGGAGTTGTTTCGCCACCCTGTTTCGTGTCCGTTGCCAAAGCCCGTCGTCTCCTACAAAAAGGATGTCAAGGTTATCTCTGTAGCATCACCTCGACCCGATCGGAGAATGTCTTAAAAGAAGACATCTCAGTAATGCGTGACTACCCTGAAGTATTTCCAAAAGACCTACCCGGAATGCCCATTGATCGAGAAATGGAGTTCTCCATCGATCTTATGCCAGCAACACAACCTATTTCCAAAACCCCTTATCATATGGCGCCGACAGAACTAAGAGAATTGAAGACTCAACTGCAAGAACTTATCGAGAAGAATTTTATCCGACCCAGCTCATCACCATGGGGAGCGCCAGTGCTATTTGTCAGGAAGGATGGAACTACGCGCTTATGCATCGATTACCGAGAGCTGAACAAAGTCACCATCAAGAACAAATACTCATTACCCCGCATCGATGACCTGTTCGACCAACTGCAAGGAGCCCAAGTATTTTCAAAGATCGATCTACGTTCCGGATATCACCAGCTCAAAGTCAAGCCAGAAGATGTTGAGAAGACTGCTTTCTGCACTCGTTACGGTCACTATGAATTTCTAGTCATGCCCTTCGGAGTAACCAACGCCCCAGCAGCTTTTATGGAACTGGTGAACCGAACCTTCGCCAAATTCCTCGACGATTTCGTAATTGTATTCATCGACGACATCCTCATCTACTCAAAAGACGAAGAGCAACATACAGAGCACTTATCTATCATCCTGCAAATCCTGACGGAGAAGCAACTATATGCCAAGTTTAGCAAGTGTGAATTTTGGCTGAAAAGTGTCCACTTCCTTGGTCACATCATCAACAAAGACGACATTTCAGTAGACCCACAGAAAATAGAAGCAATCTCAAACTGGTCAGCACCAACATCAGTCACCGAAGTTCGAAGTTTCTTAGGACTCGCTGGTTATTATCGCCGATTCATCTAGGATTTCTCGAAGATCGCCACACCAATGACCCGACTCACCTGCAAGAAAGAACCATTCGCATGGACGGAGGAAAGAGAAGAATGCTTCCAGGAGCTGAAGAAGAGACTTACAACTGCACCCATGCTTGCACTACCCAGCGGAGAAGACGGATTTGCTGTCTTCAGCGACGCTTCACACAAAGGATTAGGATGCGTCCTCATGCAACATGGAAAGGTTATTACTTATGCCTCTCGACAACTGAAACCCCACGAAAAGAACTACCCTACGCACGACTTGGAGCCTGCAGCAGTGATCTTTGTACTTAAGATATGGCACCACTACCTTTATGGAGTCACTTGCGACATCTTCACCGACCACACAAGCTTGAAGTATATTTTCACTCAGAAGGAGCTGAACCTTAGGCAATGAAGATGGCTGGAGCTTATGAAAGATTTCGACCTCAACATCCAATACCACCCAGGAAAAGCCAATGTCGTAACTGACGCCCTCAGTAGGAAGGAAGATCACCCCTACTCAGCATACCTCGCGACAATTGTTGCAGAACCCTCTATCATTGAAGAAATCAAGACCCTCCAAGCAACCGACCCAAAGTTGCCGAAAATCTAAGAAACCACCAAAGATCAAACGGAAAGCGAATTCACCGTACACGAATACCTCCTCAAATTTCGGAACCGAATATGCGTACCCAACCTAGAAGAACTCAAACGGAAGATCATGAATGAAGGGTACAAGTCAAAGTTCGCTATTCACCCCGGAAGAACAAAGATGTACCAAGACCTCAAGAGATCATACTGGTGGATGGGAATGAAGCAGGATATAGCCAACTACATCGATCGATGTCTCGAATGTCAGCAAGTCAAGGCACTACGTCAAAGGCCAGCAGGATTACTTCAGCCTCTACCAATCTCTAAATGGAAATGGGAAGACATCACCATGGACTATGTCGTAGGATTTCCTCGAACTGTCAAAAGCAACAATGCGATATGGGTAATAGTCGATCGCCTCACCAAGTCAGTCCACTTTATTCCGATCAAGAATACATATTCAATGGATCAAATGGCAGCAACCTACCTCCGAGAGATTATCCGGTTACACGGTACGCCTGTTTCAATTACATCTGATAGAGACTACCGTTTTGTGTCTAGATTTTGGAAATCATTATAGAAAGCAATGGGAACAACATTGAACTTCAGCACCGCCTTTCATCCCCAAACCGATGGTCAATCAGAAAGAACGATCCAGATGTTGGAAGACCTTCTTCGAGCATGCACCTTGGAATTTCAGGGGAGCTGGGAAGAGCACCTACCATTAGCAGAATTCGCATACAACAACAACTATCAAGCCAGTATCCAGATGTCGCCATTCGAAGCATTGTACGGTAGGAAGTGCAGATCACCAGCATGCTGGACAGAAGTTGGAGAAGAAGTACCCACAGGACCAGAGATTGTGCAAGAGACCATCAAGAAGATCAAACTCATTCAGGACAAGCTGAAGGTAGCTCAGGACCGTCAGAAGAGCTACGCAGATGCACGACGTAGAGAAGTAGAGTTCCAGGAAGGAGACAAAGTATTCTTGAAGGTATCACCTATGAAGGACATCATCAGATTTGGAAAGAGAGAAAAGCTCAACCCCCGCTACATCGGACCCTTTGAGATCCTTGAGAGGATTGGACCAGTCGCCTACCGATTAGCACTCACTCCAGAGTTGGCTAATGTCCACGACGTATTCCACATCTCAATGCTTCGAAAGTATATATCTGACCCCTCGCATATTCTAGCTCAACCTACCATCGAGATCGATAGAAACCTCGCATACGAAGAGAGACCCGTTCGAATCTTGGATCGACAAGAGAAGCAACTCAGAAACAAGGTCATCCCGCTCGTCAAAGTTTGGTGGGAGAACCAATCAAGAAGTGAAGCTACGTGGGAGAAAGAAAGCGATATGCGTCTAAAGTATCCGCGACTATTCGAATGAGGTAATTTTTACCAATTTTGTCTTTTATTTAACCATTTAAGTTTGAGAGACCAAACTTCTTAAGGTGGGGAGGATGTGAGGCCCCGACCCAAATAATCAAAATATAATAAGTTTATTTTGTTTCAACAATTTTACTTAAATTTATTTCGAGGCTAAAATAGGAGTAATATATAAAGTTGAAGTAGGCTAAGGGCCCAAGCAAATAAAAGGGGAGAAGAAAAAGTGTTAAAAGCTCAAAAAGGAACCAACCCAAAGTTGTCCGGAACGGCAGCCCGAACCAGACCAGGTCGGCCCAGCCGACCAGCCCAGTCCGGACCCGCACTGCCGCATGTCCCATCCGGACTAACGCCGCCGCCTGACACGATGGGACAACACAGTCGCAGGTTGCAGACTGTCAAGTTAGATGATCAGGCCTGACCTGGATAGGACTACTCCCTGACCCGTTCGGCAGGTTTATGGAAGGGTCCAAATCAGTATTAAATGCTCACCTACCACCCCAGACTCCTCCCAACCCCTATAAATACCACTCCTTTGGAGCATTCAAGTCCCACACCAGACATTTCCTCCTGAGCATCAAATTCTAGAGTGAGAAAGTCATTCCCGAGCACTTAGCCGTTCGGCACAAATGTTCGGCCGAACCATAGCCGATCAGTCCTTGTCTCCACACTTCTCTAGAAGTCTCCGGTTTACACCGTCCACCTTTTCTCGGCCAAGCTCTTACCGACCAGTTCTCCTCCAAACAAACCTTCGGTTCACTATTCCACACTTGTCCGGTCCAGCTCTCCCGCTCGACCTTTGCTCGGCCAAGCTCTTGCCGACCAATTCTCCTCCAAACAAACCTTCGGTTCACTGTTCCACACTTGTCCGGTCCAGCTCTCCTGCTCGACGTCCAGCTCGGCCAAGCCCTTGCCAGACCAGGAACTTTGCTCAGGTATGCCCTTAACCTTTCGATCATTTATTTTTACCTAAGATCTGTTCGGCCAGTCCCTTAAAAGACTTAGCCGAACTCTAACCAGTTCGGCAGAATACCCTTGTCTTTGCCGAAGCCCCTTACCCTAACATTCTGTTCGGCACTAAGCCAAACAGGTTCAGTTTCTCTTTAAACTCTCCGACTGAACCTTACCTCAGCTCGGCACACTTGCGCGGACCCTTGTAGGACCTTGTTTATCCCTCACCATGCACTGTCGACCTCCCATGTGCCGGAGCCCCACTGCTCGGCAGAAAGGACGGTCCGACATTTCTTATGTTTGTATATTCCAGTTCGGCCATACACTATGTTGTTCGGACAATTAGTCCAGTAGACTTGTATTCCCCGTGTTAACCCTTTCGACTATCCAAAGCAGTTGTTCCTGAGCTGCCAATGTTCGGTAGAAGCCTTGACGGATGCTCGGTAGAACGACGAACTGGAAACCGACTGTCCTTGCTCGGCTGAGTCCCGGTTTGGTCGGCAAACAGCCCAGAAGCCAATAATATAGTCGTATAACCCATCTCGACCAATCAATTTCCCGAACACTCAAATGCCTCTCTGCTCGGCAAGTTTTTAGCTCGACAGTAGTCCTTTACCTCGGTCCCTGTTCGGCCCAGATTCTGCCAGCTTGGCAGAGCCCTGTTTGGCCAAACATTAGCCCGGAGCCCTCCGCTCGGCAACACCCGTAGCTCGGGAATAGGACCTTTCGATCCGGAATAACATAAAACCAGCTAGTGTTTTCCCTAAGCTAGGCCAGTCGGCCACTGTCCTTCGGACAAGAGGTCGGTCAAGAGGCCCTTCGGCCGAATCAGTAGCTTATGTAGTAGAATCATTAAAACTTAGAAGTAATGTTTAAGTCATCTTTTGGCAGATTTGAGGATTTAAAGTTAGCAAAAGCTCATTCCAAGGATAAAAGGTGAATCATTCTATATCTTGTTTACTCGTACGGCTTTGATAAACATGCTAGTCATTTGAGAAATGTATTTTTATGCTATTAAGCACTCATCCTATTATGTTGTTCTTCCAACAAAAAGAAAATAGCATGCACTCTTCTTCTATTACTATGGATTGACAAACAAGAAAGGTTTTATGATTGAACGGCATGAACGGTGACACGGTAGCTTGCCGCCGGGGGCAGAGTCAGAAACCGGCGAGGAGGGGGAAATAATGGATCAATAGCCAGATTGATCATAATGATATCACGACTCTGCATTTTATACTATCTGGGGTAGCTCCCCAGGGATTACTGGTAACCGTGAATAGCAGCATGATAAATCATGTCAGAATGTCAAATAAATATGGAAATGGATATACAAATAAAAGTGAGTTATGCGCTGAAGGACGTTGAGAAGGCCATAGGCTTTACTTGGAAATTCACATACAGGTTTTGGGCTAATAAACCCCACATACTATGTTCAAAAGGAAAGAAAAGTGATTTCGATAACATATTGTTGTCCATAGAAACTTGTAGCTTGGTACATTGTGATTCACTCTAGCTTTTAGCTTATGCGTTTTCTAAAACCCCTTTTCAGGTATGGATGAGGATTAGCTTGGAGCTTAACTTTTATTTCATTCTCGTTTTATTGTCAACTCTCTTTGATGTATCCCTATTGTAGAGGCAATATATAAGCCTCCTTTTTTACCTTGGAGATCATTATTGGAATTCACACATTGGGTTATGTTCAACGCTTCCGCCTTATTATTGTTATGAAATCCCTAAACTCATTACTAGTAGGCCTTTGCGAGCTTGCTCATTGGACGGTCATGGACCCATTATAGTTTGGGTCGTGACACAGTACATTCGCCAGCTGCAGGACGATCTAGGCCGAAGGGATCACCAAAATGATGCCCTCATCAGAGAAATGACCCTCCTGAGGGGAGGCTGCCGAGAAGAAAAGGGCGGCGCCTGCACTGAGCCGTGCCGAGAAGGACGACAGGGAGTACCAGGAGCCGTCCCAGAGCAAGAGCAGGTCTCAGCAAACCAGGCCCTCTGCTCTGAACAGACTGGGGGAAGGATAGAAGAAATCCCTATCCGGGAGAGGGATAATGAGGAACGTCGCGTCAGGCACCGGGTCTCGCCTCCTCGGCTCATGGACGAATGTTCAGCTTCAAACGCCAGGCCACCAGTGTTCGATCGTCTCGACCCAAATGTAGTCCCAGTGACCCAGAGGGATCGTCAGGCCCGAGATCAGTCACCGCCTAGGCCTAGAAGGTATGGTAGCCGGACCCTAAGCGTCTTGGGCCGGACCCCCAGGCATCCGAATTAGCCCAACATCCGGACCCCCAGCCATCCGGATCAGCCCAGCATCCGGATCCAACACAACTCACGGAGCAATCCAGGGCCGTCGGCCTCACGGACCTCCGAAAAAACACTGCTGTCGGACAGA
>NMUG010008477.1:0-11628 GCA_002855965.1 Monotropa hypopitys | reverse complement strand
GGGCTTCATCTCCTACTTGCTTAATGTGTTCCTTCTCCGAGATGAGAGAGAGTCTGTCACTCAAAGCTTTGCGGAGATCGACACTTAATCTTTTGTTGGATTCCTCACAAACCATCATGTCAGTACGAAGAGTTGTTAGCTCTAGCGCGTCCTTCTTTTGGGCAAGCTGATATGGTTCTTTATCTAATTGGGCTTGGCAGATGTCTCCCTGAAGATCTTGATTCTTTTTTATCAACCTCTCCTACTGTCACACTCCGAATATTTTAATTAATTTCCATCCATTCAATAAATCGAAATTCATGTGTCGTTGAGATCTTGAAATGTTTGGGAGCATCTATAATGATCATATGTCACGTTAAGTAAGTCCGGGTGAGATGGGCGTCCCCGATATGAAGTTCGTCGATGGTTGGATGTTCGGATAAGTCCTAAATCACATTTAAAATCATTCGACTTGATCCGTTCTCCAAATCAGAATTCTTTATTCATGAAAGTTGTAGATAATCTGATTAGAAATCCAACGCAACTTGAATTGTCTCAATCGGAGTCCGGACGAAGAAGTTATGGCCAAAATACTCTCGGAAATTCCATCCTTCAGCTCAATACAAATTTAGCCTTGTCGACCGGTCGACCGTACCATCGTAGACCGGTCGAGATTGGTCAGTGGGCACATTTTGGAGGCCTCGACCGGTCGGGCACATTCCGTTGACCGGTCAGGAAGGCCAGATTCGCTATTTTCTGGGTTAATGAAGGATTTTTTTGGTAATTTGAGGTGGGGGCCCTATATATACTCTATATACAAGATTTTTATCATCTTTTTCACTTTAAACCCTAACTCCCACTCTCTATCTACATCCCTCTCAATCATTCCTCACTTCTCTCCTCCATCTCTCTCAATCCGGGTAGAATCGGCGAAAACGCGAAGTTCTAACGATGTTCCCCTCGCTCCCCTCTTCGCGGTGATGTGCATAGATCGTCCTAGATCAGTAAGTTTTCTCTCCATCTCCTAAACCCTAGGTTTGTATTGGTCGCTCGTCTAAGGTTTTTCTCTTATCAAATGTTGTAGAGCATCGCGAGGGCTCTGCAATGGCTAGCTTGGTTCACTCCGGCAATGGAGGTTTTCCAGCGAAGTTTTCCAGTGACTTTTCCGGCGAGTGTCACCGGAGCTCCGACAAAGGTATCTCGTGTATAATATTGGTCTTCTCCTTTCTCCCTTGCGATTGTACTTAAATTCGTAGTTTTGAGCATTGTACAAAATCATCATTCACTAGTCATCGTTCGCGTCAATTGGTCACGTAGTGGTATCGTCTAGGGTATCTATGAACTCCCTAGGATGTCAATTGTTCGATTGTGAGTCTAATTTCGAAAAGCCCCAATTTGATGAAAAATGTGTCGTCGTTTTGAAAAATTAAATTGGGGAACGATGACTTGTTTGGGACCCTCTTGGGAAATTGTCGGTTAAACGTTATTTTGACACGTTTTGTGAAATGAACGGAATGTATTGAAAGGAATGAAATGAACATCACATTTGTAATACTACGTTGACTAGGAGGTAATATGCCCTAGGTTACATGGAAAAATAGAATTGGTATTGTGGATTGGCCCTTGTACTCTATAGGAGGGATTGGATATTGATGAGTGGCTATGATTTGGATTGCTTACCTTGGGTGACTGTTTAGAGTGACATACGACATTGTGCAATGGAGGATTTGACTGGACCCTCCCGGCGAGCCGTGGAAAAACAGGAACTTCACGACTTGGGGTTGACGAGCCCCTATGCAGAACTAGCCGATACTCTATGATTGTTGATTGATGCTTGCCTTGCTCCTACTAGAAGGCACGGAAACAGAATACAAATAAAAGATGGGAATGATATGGGAATTGGAACACGTTTATATAACGTAAAATGAGTTTTTTACTTAGTGTGAGTCGACACTTGAACACAATTCCCTTTGGCCTTGTCTAGGCAACTGTTTTGGTAAATGTTGGATATTTAGTACTTCACTCTCGAGTCTTGGTCAGACACAGTGCTTTACTACTTTTCTCTACGATGAGTCTAATGTGGAACTTTGAAAGAAAGGAAATGTTTTTACAATATAATGAGATCCATTGCATATGTCACATTACATTCCTTGCATGATCACATACTTTCACCCCAATATTATGGACGTTAGGAGATAGATTATCTCTACCAGGTGGTGGTGCCTGACCCTCTACTTTTGTAGGATTTGCTCCTTGACTTGGAGTAGCTACGGGATCCTTTACAGGACTTGAGGCTTGACCAGATAGTGGACTGTAGGCTGTAGGCTGCTCTCTTTTTCAGTACTGTACTTCTTTTATTTTATGTTGGTCACGTTGTACGAGATTATCATATAAAATCCCATTTTGGCCCTTTCTCTTTTAGTTGATACACTGTTGTACAGGGTTGTGTTATAAAACCCTATTCGCATCATTATTGTCTATTTCATTCGAGCAAGACATTCATTGTAATAAGTATCACTATGATGGGTAGTGTAGTGTAGTTGATTAGTATTTTACTCCTTTTTGTTTGTATACTCTTTACCTATTTAGCACTTCTCAAAAAAATATATACTTCAAATTTTGGGAGTGTTACAGTTAGTATCAAAGCGCTCATTCCGATTTACCTAGGTCTTTGGGGGAGACTTTTAGTCTCAATGAGTGCACTGTTTTTTTTGCGTAGCTCTGAGGGATTGCATTTAGGGTGCTTGGCATGTGTATCTAGGCATTGAATGTGTGTGCATTGCATGAATCTCATAAAACAACAAGTTTTTATAACTCGAATTAATAAAATGGTTTGGAAATTTATAGTGTCTACTCCTTCGAGTTGGTCTTATTGTTGTTCTTTTTGGATTTTGAGTAAATTCCTATCTATACTGTGGTGACTTTCGAGCCTATTTTGGCAACTACTAGAGGATCTTGTGCATGTTGGACTTGTTTGTTCCGGTTGTATCCTTTTGATGGTAGTGGTGATTCCTACTTTGGCTTAGTGAACTATTTCGAGTACCTTGTCCTTGGAGCGTGAATGGGTTTCTTCATTGATTCTAGTGGTAATTTAGCATCTTGTTCCTCGATATCGATCATTGGTGGCTGTAGTGGTGGCTTGTCGAGCCTGTCCCCTCGTAGGAAGTAAATTCTCCTTGTTGTCATCATAGCTTTCGATGCCTATCTTTGGTGGCAGATGACGGACTTTGCGGCAGTCGGTTAATTGGTTCTCCTTTGCCCTCCTAGTGAGGATGATGATCTTGCATATGGTTGAATGATCATTCCTTGAATTCCTCCTTTCGATCTTAGACAAGGTTGTTGTTGGCTTCTTCTTGTAGGAGTGATGTCCTTCCTCTTGATACCGGTTTGGTAGTCGTTCTTGCGGCTGGAAATTTGTAGTGCTCTTGCGATTGAGCCTTAAATTCTATTTTGCCTTATGCCATTGATTGTTGGAGCTTGTCGTTTTCACCTTTGGGGTTGATTGTCTCTTCGTGGTCGAGTCTTGACTTCCACTCCAGTGATGTGGTAGGCTTTTCGTTGGGTAGCCTTGTAGTTGATGGTTGTTTCCCCTTGGGATTGATTTGGGTCTCCCTGGTACGTCTCATTCCTTGTATAAGTTGTGGAACCTTAGAATAACCTCACTCGTGGGATTGAGAATCGTGGTTGCTTCTTGTTGTGTTAGCAATTGGTGATCTAGTGGTTGTTAACTTCTTGGGAAGTGAAGATGTCATAGTGCGGTAAGGCCTTGTCATGACAGAGATTGTGTGTGGTTCACTTGAGATGTGATCTATCTTTGGGCTAGTAGGTTCTCCTTGCGGACTAGTACCTAGTGGTTAGTAATGATAGTACTTGGCGCTTGCTCGATGGTTGATCTTGACGTGTAATTTGAGGTTAGTTGAGGATTTGTGTTGGACTCAGTTCTTTGCGGTCGAAGTTACTTCTTGGTTGAAAGAGAAGGATCAAGGAATTTGAGTGTAGTATCTTGTTCTTGTGGAAGCATTGAATTTGGGACTTGAGGTCATCTGGAAAGGGCTATGTTGTATAGGTCCACGGTGATTTGGTTACTTGGTTGTTTGGGTTGTGTAATGACTTGGGATAAAGTCTTGTGCAAGTTTGTCTCGATTGGTTAATTGGGTTTGTTGGGTGATTTGGGTGTTAGACCTACCTTTGGGATGCCTTGGGGTTTGCTCGATGAGTTGTTGTTGTGTTATGAGTTGGGAAAGTGGGTTGAGGATTTTAGTTTTCTCTTGAGATTTTGGAGTGGTAGTGTGTGTATGACTATCTTGTGGTTCCTCTTAGAAGAGGCATTTGGGTTTCTTGCCTTGTTGGATGATAATGTGAAAAAGAAATGGTTTCGGGTTGAGAGATAGAAGTGTAGTGACCTTGTTTGGTGACCTAGAGTTTGGGATGTGGATTTGATTGAAGTCATGGAATAATTTTGTTGATGGATTGAGGTAACATGCACTTGCGTGGAACTTGGAGACGAGAGTTAGAGTTACTTTCTCCTCTCGGTGTGAGGTTATGGGAGGTGAATAGTGGCTTGGTTGATTATTTCGCTTCGTCTTGGTTGTGGAAGGTGGTTGGCCGTGTCTCTCCTTCTCGGCATATTAAATTCCTCCTTGTTCAATCCTTGCCAGATCAGTGAGTGGATGCCGTTCATTGGTTGCTTGTTGACTCATCGACTCTCTTGGATCAATGTGCTTGATCGATGGTCTCTACCATCATTGTTGGAAGTATTATCGTGTGTGCTTGTGCCGTATCCTAGTCATCGCTAGGATTCCTTGATCTTCGGTGATGTGCGGTTTGACTTCCCTTGTCCCTTGTTCGTCACTTATTGGCGATTGCAGAAGCTGTGCGTTGTTCGGGAAATCTTCTTGCTCCTTGTTTTCTAACTTTTGATGTTGCGACTGGCTATTGCCATATTCTTGTCGACTGTTTGTGGTACGTCTGCTGTTGTGGCACTTGTCGTAGTGGTGATGTGTTATTCTTCTCGCGCGTGGAGAATCATCTACTTCATAGAGCTTGTTTTAAGTAATCGTATCCTTGCTTCGTGCACCCTTGTCTTGTGGGTTGCCTTCGTGCACTCGTTCTTGTTCGCCATGTCTTCGTGCGAATCTGGATTGTTGTAGTATCCGTCGGCGTCGTGTCCACTTGCGTTTGGATACTTCTGTTCTGCGATGTTGTCTCCCTTTTGAACTTGTTTGAGAGTGTGTTGTGTGATTGGTTTGCGGTTGGTGTGATCAGTGAGATGGATTTACTTTTGTGTTGTGCAGCTGGATTGCGAGCATTGGGGTAGAATGTATGTGTCTCTTTGAAGTCGACTACACCGACTTGGATTGTGGTGATGTTTGTCATGACTGGTGTGCGTAGTCCGTGTCATGTGGTGTAGAAATGACTATGAAGGATTGTTTTGAGAAGGTGACTGGTCAGCACATATCAAATCAAACTTCTTAGTCATTCTGATACCGCACGAGGTGTGTGCGGGTTGGTTTGTGAGATTTTGATTGTTCGGTTCTTCTTTTGGTGGCGTTGTGGTCGTTTGGTATGATTCGGGTGGCATGGTTGTTGTGTGACCATCCCATGCAGCTTGTCTTGCTTTCAAATCCTCTCTCGTGTCGGTTGGGTTGTTGCGATCTTGTTCGGAAATCAAATTCATGATTGTTTCGCGCGTTTGTGGTGATATGGTTGTTGTAGACATTCTTACGGTAGTTGAAAATCATTCTTCTATTTTTCATAAATTCCAGAAAATATGTTGGAAAAATCGAAGTATCCGTATCGTGTCCGTGTGTCGGCATCGTATCCGCATGTCGGCGTGTCCTTGGCGCGTCCTTGGTGTATCCTCGGCGTATCCTTGTCATGTCGGCATGTTCTCGATGTGTCCTTGGTGTGTCCTCAGCGTATCCTTCACGTGTCAGCGTGTCTGTGCCGTGTCCCTTCGTATCCTTGGCATTTCAGCACTGTGGAGTCTTCCCGGAATATCCACGTGGTGTTGTGGCGTGTCTTAGATTTTTGTGGAAAATGTTTCGTGCCAATGTTCTTGCGGTTTGGCGTTCGTACCTAAATTCTTGACTAGAAATACCCGTTTCTTACTTGATTGAGCGGTTTGAAAATGTTTGGATGCGCGGAAGTCATTTCTTTTGAACTTCTTAACTCTCTCGAGGACAAATTCTTTTGCGAAACTCCGGTTCTTCTTTAGTGCTTCTTGCGTTGTGGGTATTTTTTTAAATTGCGGCGTGCCATTCTCTTGAGGAAGTTTGGTGGTATGATCGGTTTCCGACTGTTGTTGGGCATTCAGGCGTTGTTCTCCACTTGGTGTCGTATCTCGATTCTTTTGTCTTAGAAATTTCGAGGACGAAATTTTTGTAAGGAGGGTAGTTTGTCACACTCCAGAAATTTTAATTAATTTCCATCCTTTCAATAAATTCAATAAATCGAAATTCATGTGTCGTTGAGATCTTGAGATGTTTGGGAGCATCTATAATGATCATATGTCACGTTGAGTAAGTCCGGGTGAGATGGGCATCCCCGACATGAAGTTCGTCGATGGTTGGATGTTTGGATAAGTCCTAAATCGCGTTTAAAATCCTTCGACTTGATCCGTTCTCCAAATCAGAATTTTTTATTCATGATATTCGTAGATAATCTGATTAGAAATCCAACGCAACTTGAATAGTCTCAATCGGAGTCCGGACGAAGAAGTTATGGCCAAAATACTCTCGGAAATTCCATCCTTCAGCTCTGTACAAATTTAGCCTTGTCGACCGGTCGACCGTACCGTCGTAGACCGGTCGAGATTGGTCAGTGGGCACATTTTGGAAGCCTCGACCGGTCAGACACATTCCGTCGACCGGTCAGGAAGGCCAGATTCGCTATTTGCTGGGTTAATAAAGAGTTTTTGGTAATTTGAGGTGGGGGGCCTATATATACTCTATATACACGATTTTTATCATCTTTTTCACTCCAAACCCTAACTCCCACTCTCTCTACCTCCCTCTCAATCCTCCCTCACTTCTCTCCTCCATCTCTCTCAGTCCGGGTAGAATCGGCGAAAATGCGAAGTTCTAACGACGGTCCCCTCGCTCCCCTCTCCGCGGTGATGTGCATAGATCGTCCTAGATCGATAAGTTTTCTCTCCCTCTCCTAAATCCTAGGTTTGTATTGGTTGCTCGTCTAAGGTTTTGCTCTTCTCAAACGTTGTAGAGCATCATGAGGGCTCCGCAATGGCGAGCTTGGTTCACTCCGGCAATGGAGGTTTTCCGACGAAGTTTTCTGGTGACTTTTCCGGCGAGTGTCACCGGAGCTCCGACTAAGGTAGAGTTTTCTATCCCTCTCGTGTATAGTATTGGTCTTCTCCTTTCTCCCTTGCGATTGTACTTAAATTTGTAGTTTTTAGCATTGTACGAAATCATCATTCACGAGTCATCGTTCGCGTCAATTGGTCGCGTAGTGGTATCGTCTAGGGTATCTATGAACTCCCTAGGACTTCAATTGTTCGATTGTGAGTCTAATTTCGAAAAGCCCCAATTTTATGAAAAATGTGTCATCGTCGTTTTGAAAAATCAAATTGGGGAAAGATGACTTGTTTGGGACCCTCTTGGGAAATTATCGGTTAAATGTTGTTTAGACACGTTTTGTGAAATGAACGGAATGTATTGAAAGGAATGAAATGAACGTCACATTTGTAATACTACGTTGACTAGGAGGTAATATGCCCTAGGTTACACAGAAAAATGGAATTGGTATTGTGGATTGGCCCTTGTACTCTATAGGAGGGATTGGATATTGATGAGTAGCTATGATTCGGGTTGCTTACCTTGGGTCACTATTTAGAGTGGCACACGACATTGCGTAATTGGGGATTTGATTGGACCCTCCCGGCGAGCCGGGGAAAAGCAGGAACTTCACGACATGGGGTTGACGAGCCCCTATACGGAACTAGCCGATACTCTATGATTGTTGATTGATGCTTGCCTTGCTCCTACTAGAAGGCACGGAAACAGAATACAAGTAAAAGATGGGAATGATATGGGAATTGGAACACGTTTATATAACGGAAAATGAGTCTTTTACTTAGTGTGAGTCGACACTTGAACACAATTCCATTTGGCCTTGTCTAGGCAACTGTTTTGGTAAATGTTGGATATTTAGTACTTCACTCTCGAGTCTTGGTCAGACACAGTGCTTTACTACTTTTCTCTATGATGAGTCTAATGTGGAACTTTGAAAGAAAGAAAATGTTTTTAAAATATAATGAGATCCATTGCATATGTCACATTACATTCCTTGTATGATCACACACTTTCACCCCAATATTATGGACGTTAGGAGATAGATTATCTCTACCAGGCGGTGGTGCCTGACCCTCTACTTTTGTAGGATTTGCTCTTTGACTTGGAGTAGATGTAGGATCCTTTACAGGACTTAAGGCTTTACCAGATAGTGGACTGTAGGCTGTAGACTGCTCTCGTTTTCAGTACTGTACTTCTTTTATTTTCTGTTGGCCACGTTGTACGGGATTATCATATAAAATCCCATTTTGGCCATTTCTCTTTTAGTTGATGCACTGTTGTACAAGGTTGTGTTATAAAACCATATTCGCATCATTATTGTCTATTTCATTCGAGCAAGGCATTCATTGTAATAAGTATCACTGTGATGGGTAGTGTAGTGTAGTTGATTAGTACTTTACCCCTTTTTCTTTGTATACTCTTTACCTATTTAGCACTTCTAAAAAAAATATACTTCAAATTTTGGGAGTGTTACACCTACTGAGAAGAAGACTTGTTGATCTCTTGGGAGATATAAAAACCCTTTACTAGACCCTGTACAGAAATAAAGGGGTCAGTTAGGAAACTCACCCGAAGGAAACATAAAATAAAAAGGTTAAAAGAAAATGTCATACCCTGCTCAGCTCTATGACGACTTCATCAACAATGGTGGGAGTGTGTTGGACTTTGAGGTATTTCAGGTCAGCGCCAGTGGGCATGCATATGGCCTTAGCCTTGGCATGATCCACATAAAAAAGAACTGTGGGACCATCATCTTCAACATGTGGCCCCTTCCCTTTGTCCTCCAAGGAGGGAATCAGCTGCTATTTTTTTAGCTGTATATCAATAGAAGGCGGTGGCCTCACCTCCTCGTCGGACTTCTTCACCTCACCTTCCTCGGGTCCCAAGGGAATGGAAAGGGAAGAAGAGGCTGGTAGAGTCGCAAGAAAGGATCCCTGAGAGGTAGTGGAAACGTTGGTGTTCCACTCTCGGGATCTCTTTTTCTTCTCGACAGTTTGCCCCAGGGATAGGTTGCCCCTTCCAACTTGGAGCGTTTTTAGAGCCTCTTTGTTCAACTTGGGTGAAGTCATCTCTGCTATTGTTGTCTCTGCAATACCAGCAAACAAACAATAAAAAGTCAGTCGAGGGTAACCTAGATAAATGCTAAGGTTCGAGTACCTCTTTCTAGGGCAAAGGCCTCACTTCCAACTTCAGGACCAAGAAGATAGGCATCAAGTCTTTCTGAAGTGATAAGATGGTCTGGATCGTGGATGTCGTATTCCCCAACAAATGCGACCTCAACACTATCCTCCTTTGCAATCTGCACATTTATCCGACCTGAATAGAAATATTAAGGTCAGATTGTGCCGTTAACACACTTCAATGTCAAGATAAAAACAGAAATATTTCAGACTACTCACACTGTGCAGAAGGAATTCCCCATTTTCTCTGATCTCAGGACGTGGAGCAATCATCCCAGCAAGGGAATTCTCATCCTAGCAAGGTCCCCATTTTCTTTGATCTCGGGGCATGGAGAATTTTCCCTTCCACTCCTTTATTGAGGAGGGAAGTTTGCCCATCACAGAAAGAATGTGTGGTCTCTTACAGAAGTACCACCATCCTTCAGTGTGTTGGACTTCTTCGAATATAAAAAGATAATAAAAAGTAGACACCTTTAAAGGGGTATGACCATCTGACATGGCCATCCACAGAACCACGCAACCTATTTAAAGCCTATATCCATTTGGGGCCAACTGGTTGGGGGCCAACCCAAACCGAGACACGACTTGCCTAATAATGCTAGGGAGACCAAGGCGTAGACCTGTTTCCAAGGCATCTTGATAAATGTATATTTTATTGCGGGAGCAATCAAAATCCCTTTCATCCGAGCTCGAAGCCCTAAGGCAAACGGTATCTGGAATTTGGAATCTACGACGGATGACTAACAAATCAGTGGATTCTATGATAGAAGCATGAGCGAAGGCTGAATAATGAAACTTGGGTCTATGATAGGGTTGGCTTTGGGGTATCAACTCCCCCTCAGCCTACCCAGACATGTTGAATGATACATCCTGGACATGAGACTCCCTCACTACTAGAGCCCTAGTACCTCGTCCCATTAAAACTTCTATGTTCTCTTCTGTGTCTTCTCCTATCAGTTCGGGGTCAACAGTGGATTCAGGCCTCATGGAGTTGGACTCAGTCATAGTGAGAAATGGAAAGTTATGAAAGGCAGAAGGCAAGAGAGAGACTTACCTAAAGAGAAAGGAATAGAAATCTCAAGCGATTCCTAGGAGAAAACTTGAGCAACGCTGGAAGAGTGGCAAAAGAGGAGTGGCCTTCTGCGTAAGATGGAACGGTAAGGTATTAGGATGACTCTGGATTTGAACCGTCCTCCTCATCACTGCCATAAATGCGTATAAAAGTTTTCGAATCTAAACGTTCATAAGAGCTGTCATGTGGCCACGATCTGACCCCTATCATTGGCATTTAATGATCTGTGCACACACTTCAAAAATGATGATCACTATGCGGTGGTATGGATTTTGTCCCCACTGGGACAAGCTCCTCTCATCCCAAGGGAACATGGGAGTAGCTGATATAGGTTTTTAGACACGAGCCCATAGCATCACATGATCTATACCATGCTGAGCTTATTGGGTGAATCACGATTTATGGCGAGCTCGGGCTATGGCCGAGCTCAAATGAGCTCAGACCATAATCAGACTCAACCATACTACGACAGGAGCGGACAATGGATCGTCAAAGAGTTTCCCACCTAATTGCATGGTCAAATTGGATGATTCACCTACCAGAAATAGAAGATAACTCTCCATTGCAGAGGTATAGAAAGAGATATCACTACAAGAATAATCAACAAAGACCACACTACAAAGATCACGCTGTTAGAAAAAGCGTGATAAAAAATGGCAAGCTAAAACTTTAATCTCAGTTTTGTAAAAAACGTGACCGTAAGTAAACATTTTGTCTCAGTTTTATAAAAATAAAGGACCACGTTTTTTTGGCGAGATAAAAACTCGACTACTAAAAAATATCACACTTTTAAAACGTGATAAAAAGAACGTGTTTCATTTTGCAAAAATATTGAATTATTCAACATTAAAGAATCCTACTACTCACACCCACACAGTAGCGACATTGAATGAGACGCGGTTTTGCTACGTTGAAACAGAACGAAGCTATCTCTCTCTCTCTCAAACATGGAGCTGACTTTTTGCAAGCGATCAGAATGAGTAAATGCTCATTGCTGTCAAGCTTTTGACTCTTTTCAGTATAAACACTTGTTGGAAAAATAAGAGTTTTTTCCGGATTTTGGAAATTATTTCCCGAGGGAATTGAT
>NMUG010008476.1:0-11629 GCA_002855965.1 Monotropa hypopitys | reverse complement strand
TCATCCTTCCTTTCCCTATTCTGTCAGTTACCATGTTGACATCAACTGGGGTAAATGGATCTATATCTATTCCCATGACTTCCTTTTCCCCTTTTGCATATTGTAACATTCCTTTCTGGATTAAATCCTGCACACAATTCCGGAATGTAACACAATTGTTAATGCTATGTCTAAAGGAATTATGTCATTTACAATATTCCTTTCCTTTTCTTTCCTTTTCCAAAGGAATTTCATGCCCTTGTGTTAACACTAAGAACTTCTGTTTTAAAAGTTCATCAAACAATAGATCTTCTTTAGATAGATCAAAGGAGTATTGTCTATAATTTGATTGATTCTTCTTATTTGGGTATGATGAAGGCATGTTCATAGGTTTCTCAGATTTAGTTAAATTATCACAAACTATAGGTGTTTTACCTATAACTTGGGCTACATTTACTTCCACATCACCTTCTATGTCTTGGTAATATGTTCCTAAGAATTTATTTTGCCTACTTTCTCCTTCCATTAATATGGCCTCATAACCTATGGCTTTGGAAGTTAAATCAAATAAGTCTCTGAATTCTGTGCCATTAAAGTCTTTCTTAAAATCATATTCAAGCCCATCTTGTGCAAACTTTACAATTTCAGTTTCTGGGATTAGTACATTGCATCGATTCCTAATCCTTCTGAACCTAGTCATGTACTGTTCAACAGATTCTAAAGATTTTTTCTTAATCTTTGCCAAATCTGCTACTGAAATTTCTGGTTGATACCTAAAGAATTGGGCATGAAAGTGTTCCTCCATCTCCCTCCATGAATGTATAGAATTCTGTGGAAGATTTATAAACCAAGTAAATGTAGTCTTGGTTAAAGAATGAGGAAATAATTTCAGTTTTAAGGCATCATCTAGATCAGCCTCTTCTATTTGTAGGCAAAATCTGCCTATATGTTCTACTGTTGACTGATTTTCTTCCCTATTAAAAAGGGATAAATCAGGAATCCTATAATGCCTGGGAAAAGGCACACTATCAATCCAATTTGAGTATGGTTTCTTGAACATTGGTCTTTCTAGTTTCTTTAACTCAGTTTCATACATTTCTTACATTATATTCATGAGTTGGGCCCTTAAATAAGGCTCATTATTTCTTTCAATAGGCATATAGTTTAGTCTTTCCCATTGTTCTGGACGATCATAACCAAAAATATTCCCTTGCCTTCTTTCATTGAAGTTAGGCAAAGTATTTTGATTATTCTGACCGTAATCCATTCCATGGGTATTAAACTTTGGATATTCAGTTTTAAAGTTGGGAAATATATTTCTGCTTTCCACTTCAAAAGTAGGTATATAATTTGTTCCTTTTTGAGAATAAAAAGAATTTGAATTAGGTATATTTTGATAGAAACTTTGGTTTGAATCTAAGTTTCTGTTTCCTAAAGGAACTTTGTTTGCACCAGTAGCAACGAAGTCACATAAAGGATTGTCAAATACTTGTGTGTAAGGTATTTTTCCTCCTAAATTTGTCTGTCCAGTTATCCCTTCAGAATTGATCTGCCTGTTTATAGGCACTGCTGATGGTGGTTGTACCTGTGTGGCCACATTGTTGAGCATAACCATTAATTTTTTGGCTATTTCGTCTTCAGGGTTGTTCATAATCTTTGCAAACCTCTGGATTATGTCTTGCAATTCTTTTTCAATACCACTCGATGACCCATGTTCTTGAATCCTTTTCTATGGATTCTTATCTGGAGTCGTATGGTCAATTTGACCTTCAATATTTCCACCATTATTATTGGCAGAATTTATAGCATCTGTGTGACCATCCAATAATGGTTGGTTCTCACGTCTGGTTTTTGGTGCCATTGCAATTTCCAAATTCTTAAGGCCCTCCTTCTAGCGCCAAAAATTGTTGCTAAAAAAATAATCTCCTTTGTGTCTCAATCGACATGAAATATAATCTGCTGGAATGTGTGAATGTGGTGTTTGGTTCCTTGCCTTGGGACAAGACTTATTTGGAAACAAACTCGAGATATGATGATGTAGATGTGAAGATAAGTAAAGAAACTTTATTATCTCCAAAGGAAAGTACAAATTGATAAGGAATAATCCTAATCGATGGAGTACATTTACAATCAATCCTAATAAACTATATAGAAAAAACTGAAGTTGGGTATTTTTGTCTGTCTGTCGGTCCTTCTTTTTGGCTGACTTCCTTCTCTTTTATACCCAGCTGTTAAATTTTGAATTCAAATTCTCCCTCCTCCATGGCTTTGGACACCTGTACATCAATAGTTAGTTTGTAAGTAATGGATGATGATTTGGACGGTTTTATAGTATTTGGCAGTTCTCATGCCACCTGTTCAATTATTATTTAATATAAAACCTTTAAGGTCTCTTTACCAACATTCTCTAGTTGATATTACAAATCATTTATGATATAAACCTTTATTAAATATCCTCAATCGACAGGATTTAAGGTGTATGGGATTTTTAAGACATTAGTTTCTTTACTAATATTTTTTGGTCGATGTTGAACAATATTTGGGAATTACATTTATCAAATGTAATTCTCGCTATTTGGATATATCAAGATGATCCTTCTTGTTAATTTTATCCAATCGACAGAAAATAATCAAGTTTTATTTTTCTTTTGCTAATATTTCAAATTAATGGAAAAATTTCAGGAATTAACCTTTTTTGGTTCTTAATTTCTTTTTGGTGGAAACAATCTTATGTAGATTTCACTATCCAATTTGTATAGTATGACCAATGCATGTACTTATTCAGAATGGGGAATCATTGCCATAGAAAGACGTCATGTAGAAATGCAATGAATGTACCCAATGAGGCCATTCTCTTCTGCCAGATACATGGAATGAAAGAAATCTTAATGATTTCGCCCAAAATGTGGGGCATAAACAACAATTGACGATTGGCATAAAATATGGAAGAAATCATATTATGTTTAGAGGCACTAGAAAGTTGACAAAGAGGCCTATCCCCCCCAAATCAAGCCAAAAAGGGTCCGGGGAACATGTTACCAAAGGAATCCTGAGGGAAATAGAAATTTATACGATGAGATCAATATTTGGACCAACTTAAGAGGTATTACTCATGAGAGAGATCTAACAAGGATGGAAAATCTAGCTAGAATTTAGAACAAGAATCCGCTAGGATCGAAAACTATAACAGGCGGCCTAGGCAAAATGAAGGGGAAAGATCTTGCTAGATCAAAATCCCAAAAGGGCAAGCATAAAAGGAGTGTTAATACTCGAGTGGACCATTACTCCAATCTATGCTACAATGTGATTTACTTGTCTGGGATACATAGAAAATTCTGTCCGAGGTTCACACACACACAAGTTTTTAGTTTGGTTCAATGATATATTAAAGTTTGATTTCCCTTGGGGTGATTTATAAAAGATCTTTAAGAAGAGAATCAGTTAACCATATGTGAGTTGTTGAAAAACCAAAGTGTGGAACAATTTAATAGAATTCAGATCCTATTTGAGCTTACAGCAGAAAACTCGACAAATTAGGTAGATCGATATATATCAACGCCTACTTCCTCAAAATTTATTAACATAGAATTCATACTTCATAAGGCAAAACATGACTTTTGAAACAAACACCTCAGAGGTAAAAATATGTGGAAATCTTGAATGAGTGATACATCGACTTTCCTTTCCTAGAATGTTTTGAGTGAGTCTATATTATCCTAACTTTGTTTGGACAAATGGTAATCTCTCATCCGAGTCAGATCCAAAAGTTTTTGATACTGAAAATCTTGCATCAATGTACATGCCTCCAATAAATTGGCAATGATTTTTGGTACTGAAAATCATTGAAATTCGGATCACCTACGAATTAAGTAATTCGATGATTTGGATCAAATGAATAATTTGTAATTCAATTTATTGAATTACTTATTATCCTTTTGGAAATTCAAACAACAAGATAAAAAATCATTGAATCTCTCGATTCGGATCACCGGAAAATTAAGTAACTTACTGGTTTGGATCAAAGGAATAATTTGTAGTTTAATTTGTTGAATTACTTATTATCCTCTTGGAAATTCAAACAATAAAATAAAAAATCAATAAAGCCCTCCATTCGAATCACCGACGAATTATGCAACTGGATGGTTTGGATCAAAAGAATAATTTGTAATTTAATTTATTGAATTATTTATTATCATTTTGAGAGTTCAAACATAAGAAAAATCAAAATCAATAAATTATGTGATTCAAATCATCGGCAAATTCATTAACCGTTGTATTGGATCAAGGCATAATCTGTAATCCAGATTTTCTGGGTTACTTATTATTCCTTTGGAATATCAAAAGAATCAAAAGCAAAATCAATATTAATTTCTTTTGTTGAAATTATATTCATTCAAAAATCAATAAAAAAATTCTGTTCATTGTAAATATTCTAAATTTTTATAATCCATTCAATTCAAAGTTATACATCATAAGTTCATTATTTATTCTTTACAACTTCTTGATTTTTTCCATTTCACACATTATTTTTCTCTTGGCCGAGAATATTTGAATTTTGTTAAAAGGTTGTCTGTAAAAAAATACCACAAAGGTAATGTAGGGTACCTAATACATTCTCAACTCATAACAGTAAATCTCTAAATTCAACTCTGGTAATACAGATCGAAAACATTTTTAAACTGGTGACTTGACACATCATAACTCAATGTCGAGTGGCGACTCTAAAATAATAATAATAATAGAATGCAACTTTGTTTCGGCAAACTCAAACTATTACTAATTTGACATTTTTAAGTTTCAATTGTCATTATTGTTTTAAAGCAAATCATCGCATTTTTTAAGTCAAATAAAAACCAAGGAATTCCCTCCCGCGCGACCAACCAAAAAGGGCAGAGGAAAATTAGGGGCACGACAACTGGCATCTCTGTTGGGAATCAAAGGATTTCAACTTCTAGTTTTTCAACATTAGCCTTTAACAAAAATTCAATCAACTCTCGGCCTATTACCAATATCTATTTTGTATAATCTTTTTAGAAATGCAAAAAAATCGTGGCACGTTAAAAAAATTCAATTTTGCAATGCATTAATTCTAACCATTTGTTTTGTAGGGTAACATAGTATATATCTGTGAAGGGCTCTATTCAATTTTAAAAAACAAAAATTTTGCATTTGTTTTATCATGCATCAGTTAGCATTACCCATTTAGAATGGAGGTCATGACCGTCCGGATGGATGTGTCTCTTTTTACCCTTTGATTCGAGGGTTCGATGTAAGTGTCGCATTACCTATATTGTAGCCGTTTCGGAAAAGAATACCCTAACCAAATCACCAACCAAAGATAGTTTCCTTCATTGAAGCGAGATGTTTGAAGATTTGGGATCCAATGAATGGAACATCACATACCAAAAATAGCCAAACTTCGTGGTATAATATGTTTTTCTTTTTCTTGTTCTCAAACAATCTAACAACCCCAATATGCACCACGAAACATGCCACCAAACATCAGGGACGGAACCAGAATTTGATACAGGGAGGGGCCAAATGATATTTTTAACTAATTTTTATCTAAAACTAATTTTTAGCTAATTTTTAATTAATTTTGAACTAATTTTTTTAAAAGGAGTAGGGGCCGTGGCCCCCACCAGCCCCTATATAGTTCCGTCCCTGCCAAACATAGACACCTAACAGTATTTAAAGAACAATACCTCAAGGAATTGCATTATAGAAAATCCATGCATCCCAAATTACAATCTCACAAAAGAAACTACCAACTTGCTACTCTAAACATCAACACATAAGAATCCCAAATGAGCAATAAAACTGACATAAAGAATGAGAACTATCTAAGATATGCAAAACTCCTCATTAACCTCCAATCAAGCCAAACCAAGCAATGCAATCACATTAATGCTTCGTAGTGGACCGCTAAAATTAAGAAAACTAAAGTGTGAGATATAGAATTTCAAGTTCTAATATAAAAGCATTTCTTAAAAACCTAGGTTGAAGCCCATCTTTTAAAAACTCTTTTGGCTGAAGCCCACAATTGAAAACGATTTGGTGGATGTCCACCTTAAAAATGATTTTGACCGAAGCCTATTTTTAAAATGATTTTGGTCGTAGCCCACATTTAATTTGATTTTGGTTGTAGCCTACCTTTACTTTGGCCCGAATCTGACATTTAATAGAATTAGGGCATCCCCTATCACCTTTTAGAAGTTTTACCATTTTACCCGAAGGCCACCTTTATATATGTCCGAAGGCCACATTTATATATGTCGTAAGACTCAACTCTAACAATTGAAAAGAATATTGTACAATTGAATAAAATATCTCATACACTCACATTTGCTTCTTAATAAAATATCACCTATTATGTTTCTGGTGCTCCTCGATCTACAATTTCTTTTCCTAAAATTAATCTCGCACAATCAATATAATGAATAATATTGAACAATAATAGAAAATACAAGAGTTAGAAAAACACAATCCGATGGGCCTATAGATTTTATGCACCCACATATGCATACTTACACCTTCCAATTACTATCTCATGTATATACATACAAAACTCAATAGAGTAACGAATCCCAATCAAGCATCGACAACACAACGTCGATTCTTAACACAATTCACACACACAGACACACAACAAATCCACGACTAATCATGCAAGTCTATCACAGATCCCAATAATATGTGTATCTAACCCACACTCATGCATATATACACAACTACACTGAAACCCCGTATGTACATGCAAGTTTATTCTATATTTTCAATAAGATCCGACATCAAGCACATATACTGTTCTGCATTCAATATTGCATATTTCACATCAAATAACTCTCTTACTTTTGTATATTTTGTACTCTGTAAACAATTATTTAACTAAGAATTATGTTTAACGTGTTTTTGTGAAGTTTTTGTCAAAATATAATTATTTAACTAAGAATTGTGTTTAACGTGTTTTTTTGAAGTTTTTGTCAAAATATATAAAATATGATTTTTAGCTAGATTCTGAGATATGCGATGATTTGAATTTCAGTAACACAATGAACCAAGCAATTTGATCCGAAGCAAATCTCAATCAATCTATTCTATCCCAGCTCAATCAATTCACATGGATACACAAATCTAATCAATTGCGGCAACCAACTCACATTATACAACTTGTAAACATTTCTATACAACAAAGTACCAATACAAGCTCATCTCAAATTCATCCCAGAAACAACATTTGAACCAATACATGCAAACCAATTGGATCTGTAGCTCATCTCCTCTCAGCAAATCACGACAATAGCAAGCGCAACAAACGCAACCATTTGATACAAACCCAAAACCAATTCCTTCAATCAATACATGGCCCAGTAATTTCATTCAACCATCAATCGATATTCAAAATTGCAGCTCTAATTCCGGAAAATCAACAGAGCAACCAAACCATCCTTCCGGAAAATCAACAGAGCAACCAATCAGAAAAATCGCAGCAGCAACAAATGCTCGAGCGGGGCCATGTCGCTCGAGCGACCCATTAAACTTCGCTCGAGCGAAGTTAACAGCAAGAGGGAGATTTGCGGATCTGAATCATTTGTAGGTGGCGATTTGGCTATACGGGGATTTCGCGATTGGAAAGTTGGACTGGGTTTCCAATTTTGCGTTGACGGCTGCGATTGCGCGAAGGAGAGGTCGCGATTCGATTTTGCGATTTGCGGGAACTGGGTTTCTAATTCGGATTTGTTGATGCCGTGATTTGGGGATTCGATTGGGGGGTTTTCGCGATTTGGTGGGTGATAGAGATACGAACGGGGGGAAATATAATACGGGGGAGGTGCTGCAATTGGGGGCTCTCTCCCTCCTTGGGAGCACACAGTAGGAGTAGGAGGTAGTCTAGATTAATGAATTCGATTTCTTTAATTTCTTCAATTTCTGGATTTGGTTTTCAAGTTCTGTGAATTGCGTTCATGGAGGTAGGAACGATACAAGGTAAGATGTGGATTTTCAATTCAATTGTTGTTCCGGATTTAAGGAATTCGATGCAGTAATTAGGGAATGTAATTTTCGTTTTTGGTTTTAGGGGCTTTGTTCCTTGTTCTTGGTTCCAAAAATTCATTCACATACAGTAGCTTAGTTTAGGGAATTTTTACATTTTTTGTTCTTCTTTGATTTGTTACACAGTAACTTGGGCCTTCCTCCTTCTGGGGGAGTAGAATCGGTACAGCAGTCGGGTATAAATTAGAAAAAATTCTGGGTTTTGCAATATTCTTGTTTTTAATTATTCGATCGCGTTGATTTTTTTACAGAATTACTTAAAATATTATTTTAAAATTTATGAACGATTTGAATTGTTCATGTGAAGCCCCGAAGTGAGTCATAGACAAAACAATTGGATGAATCTGAATTGGATGCAGTGTCCCCAAATTTTGGGGATCTGTCCAAATTTACCTTAAATTGGAGGTTTATTGTAGTGCCCCAAAATTTTGGGGACGCATTTGAATATCGATTGGAGGATGAATAATAGATGTGGTACCCTAAATTTGGGGTTGGGTACCCATTTGGGATATCCCTTGGAGATGGTCTAAGTGTTTGACAAAACTCCTAGACTAGACTTTGAGTCGGCTTAAGGAAGAATATGGCTTGTATAGGTTAGTTGAGGTCAAAATGGTAGTGTTGGAGGTGTCTGTAAGGTCCTTAGACTATTGACCATCACGTGTTTGATAAAATGTTTATCCTAGATCTTGACTAGGTTTGAAGTAAAATGTGGCATGTATGGGTGACTAGATGTCATGATGTTAATATTGAGGGTGTTAGATGTATTTCCATCCATCATGTTGTGTTGACTTACTTTAGGGATCAAATTGCAATGATGTAAAAAGGTGAGGGGTAAAATGTAAGTTTGAGGAACCTTGAAATATGAACATGATCGATGTGGTTGTTCCTTGATTTCGTTAAAGTTGAGTGAATAGAAGTAAATAATTAACTCCTTTGATTTTGTCAAAGAAGTGTTGGTTTTAGTAAACATGATGTAATTGGAAATATTAAAGGATTGACTCAAATGTACCCAATGAATCCAAATATCGAGGAAGTACCCACAAAGGGTTACTCGTGTTCAATCATGAATCTATCATACATTGAGTGAAATAATCAATGAAAGAGATGATGTTGATTGAAATGTAAACTTTGGACCCATTTCATGTTCATGGTGATATCGATCACCCTATGAACGTGCTAAGTGGGAGATAGATGTTTCCGTAAGTCATGGAATATCTAGTGATCACCTATGGGTGAGGCTAAAGGGAAACAAGCCTTTGGCCAGAGGGGACATACGAGTTCCCAGTAAGTCTCGGAGTATGGATGGAAACATCAGTGGGTGGGTTCTAGGAATAGCATAGCATGGCAGAAAGTCCTTGTTTTGCCAAGGTAGTAAAATGTAATCAAAGAAAAGATAAAGATACGATTTTGAGTAATCTTGATATGAAAACATGAGAATGATGACGGTCCCTTGTTTTGTCAAGGTTAACAGTTGACACCCTTATTTCATCAAAGTTGAGGTTATTTGAAACTAATAATTGACTCCCTCGAATTTCTCAAGGTTGAGCATTTTGAAAAGGTGTAATAAAATATAGAATGTATCCAATCTATAAGAAGCTAAAGATGAGTTATGCTAGTGGGATAGTCTATCGAGTGGTCGGGTGAAGATGTATTAGTATAGACCGTTGAGGTGAGTCCATAGGGTTGTTCTAACCTACGGTTGATGGTCATACATTAGTAAAGAAGGTTGTACAACACTTGACTAAACTTTGAGGACTTACATTTTGTATTCATCTCGCATTAAGGACATGTGTGTATTCATCTTTTGGTATCGGGCATGGGTTGAATATGTCTTGAGGTTGTTCCACAAAGCATATGATATGGATTAATTTATTATCCCTTTGACACGTATTGTATGTAGACACTTGGGCACACACCCACCATATACATGTATGGCAATAGTTAGAGGTTTTCTTACTAAGCTTGTGGATCGCTCAGACCCTCCTTCCTTCCCTCCAGTCTTTGTGTTACAGGGATCCGTGGATGAGATTTGATAGATTTTTATATAGTCAGCTACTGGATTTTCCATAGAAGCTTTCACCTCTCATATAATTTCAGTTTTCCATTTATCTTGTAAAGGATGTATTCAGAAAGTGTATTCATGTATCTTCTACTTTTCTTGTACTCTTGTACCATTTCTATTGAGACATATTCTAATGGATTGTTTGTCATTTTGGATTAGCATTATGGGTGGTGAGTAGTTTCCCATTATCTTATTTAAATTAAAAAAATAGTTTGAAAATTCGGGGTGTGACAACTTGGTATCAAAGCATGGTTAGAATACCTAAGACCGTGGGGAGACATTTAGTCTCTATGGGTTTTGCATTTGTATTGCATTAGCTTGTCGATATAGGCTTGTGTGCATGGTTTGCACTTGTCTGTATCATGATGTTGCATTTTGGGGAGCATGATGCATGTTTAGATTCTTTCCCTTGGTATTGGACTCCACCATGTCATTGGAGTTGAGTTTGTTGTCAATGTTGTGGTCAAGATCCATGGAGCTATTCGGGATTCTATTTTTGTGTTGTTCCTTGCCTTGTTAGTCAAGAGGTAGAACTTTAATTCGTGATGGTATAGTGCGCTATGACCTTTCATCACCTAAGGGTGCAAATTTCTAGTAGCATTGATGGTTGGATCCCTTTTATCATTGAGGTTTGATTGCATTCTTGTGTATGAATATTGTTCATGTTATCCACAGTTGCGGGAGTTTGACATTGGGTGTAGATGTGTTGAATTCTAGACCCATTGTGTGTGAGGATCTAGTTGTTTCGTAGTACTTGCACTTTCGTATTGTATTCGACCCTAGTGTTCATTATTAGATAAACTCTCAGTCGAAGAGGGTCCAACTGAGGCAAAGGTCATCATAATGTCCCTGTGGTGGATATTCCTCATGGTGATGTAGTGCACGTGGTTCCTGGTTAGTTTGTTTGGGAGTTAGCAGTGACCATTACCTAGGACAATCATGAGATGAGTGCTTCAAGGGTCAGTGCCAAGTGCCGGGCCATCGGTGCTATGAGGGATTTCCGTAGAATGAATCCTCCTCGATTCAATGGTGATGGTGACCCTATTGACGCCAACCATTGGCTTGATGGGATCCGCAAGATCTTCAATACCTTAGGAATCACTGAAGATAACATTAGAGTTCCTTGTGCTGCGTACCAACTCGTTCGAGAGGCTAACGAATGGTGGTGCTCGGTTGTGGAAGTTAGAAGGGATGCTCAGAGTGCCGCAATACAGGGTGAGCAAGTGTCAAATGACAATCCTTTGCAAGGTATGTTGTGGGAACAGTTTGAGGCCATTTTTGAAGACTAGTATTTTCCTAACACTTTCAGCGAGCAGTTAAGGTTGCAGTTTGAGCAGTTGCTTCAAGAAAACATGACTTGTCTGTGAGACCCGTGTCATAAATAATTAATTAATAATTAATAATTGAGAGTTTAGATAATTAAAAATATTATCTAAGGTGTTTAAAATAATAAGAAATAATATTTTGGGGAGTTTAGGAAGAATTAGAAGAGATGGGGGTTAAAAAGAAAAAAATTCGAAATTTTAAAAATCTGGT
>NMUG010008475.1:0-11631 GCA_002855965.1 Monotropa hypopitys | reverse complement strand
TATTCGACCACGGATTGTCGCGGACACGAGAGCCAAGGCATCCATGGTGCTTAGACCATCTTCTATAGAGGGGATAATGCATGTACAAGGCTCTACCCGACGTGCCTGAGTATCTAAGTTAATATTCCACGAGAAAACTACAGTACAAGGATGTTAGGATCGATGAAAATCCCAACCACACACTTTTTCTCTTAAGAACAAACCGAGAATTTAATTCTCTTAGTATTTTAGTTTGAGCAAAAATCTGTCTTTGTTAGGTTAATATTTTTAATTAAATCTTCCACCAAACAATTTAAGGCTAGCATCCGACTGCCCCTCACTTTCACTTTACATCGCTTTTGACGTTGACAGTGCCTCCTTGTGGATTCGACTCCGGTACTTCCGGAATTATTATGTTTGTGCGACACTGATTCTCTGCGCTTGGGGATCATTATTTTATTACGCCCTTTGCACGCAAGCAGCTGCGCCTGCCGGAGTCACGCCTACCAGAGTAAACAGACCTTTGCTGATTGATAAGTTGCCAGACTCATGCGGTGGTGGATGGCGGGTTATAATCAAAGCTTGAAGTTGCGCCCGCCGGAGCCACGCCTACCAGAGAACCGGACTTTTGCTGATTGATAAGTTGCCAGACTCATGTGGTGGTGGACGGCAGGTTATAATCAAAGCCCGAAGATGCACCCGCCGAAGCCATGCCTACCAGAGAACCAGACTTTTGCTGATTGATAAGTTTCCAGACTCATGCAGTAGTGGACGGCAGGTTATAATCAAATCCCAAAGCTGTGCCCGCCAGAGCCACGCCTACCGGAGAACCGGACTTTTGCTGATTGATAAGTTGCCGGCCTCATATGGTGGTGGACGGCGGGTTATAATCAAAGCCCGAAGCTGCACCCGCCGAAGCCACGCCTACCGGAGAACCGGACTTTTTCTGATTGATAAGTTTCCAGACTCATGCGGTAGTGGACGACGGGTTATAATCAAAGCACGAAGCTGCGCCCGCCAGAGCCACGCCTACCGGAGAACTAGACTTTTGCTGAGTGATCCTGTAATGAGGGATGGGGTACCAGGCTCATGCGGTGGTGGATGGCAGGTTATAATCAAAGCCCGAAGCTGCACCTGCTAGAGCCACGCCTACCAGAGTAACCGGACCCTTTCTGATTGATAAGTTACCGGACTCATGCGATGGTGGACGATAGGTTATAATCAAATCCTAAAGCTGCGCCCGCCGGAGCCACTCCTACCAGAGAATTGGACTTTTGCTGATTGATAAGTTGCCAGACTCATGCGGTGGTGGACGGTGGGTTATAATCAAAGCCCGAAGTTGCGCCTGCTAGAGCCACGCCTACTGGAGAACCGGACTTTTTCTGAGTGATCCCGTAATGAGGGATGGGGTACCGGGCTCATGCGGTGGTGGACGACAGGTTATAATCAAAGCCTGAAGCTGCGCCTGCCGGAGCCATGCCTACCAGAGTAACCAGACCCTTACTGATTGATACGTTGCCGGACTCATGCGGTGGTGGACGGTGGGTTATAATCAAATCCAGAAGCTACACCCGCCATAGCCACGCCTACCGGAGAACCAGACTTTTGCTGTTTGGTCGGTGGATGAGGCCCTTTCTGCCGGAGCTAGCTTGCCTCCAAGGGTCCTCCTGTTGTGGGAGGGGAAGAGTGTTGCCAGACCTGTTACTGTCTGTAAGAATAAACATTTAACACAGTAGAAGAGATTTTATTTGATAGAAAAATAAAAAAAGTGCCTTTACAGGTGTTCGATATTCAAGTCCATCCCCTATGGGATAAGTGGAATATTCTCCTCAACTGCAGCAGGCGGCCTTGCTTGCCTAGCCAGTTCCTGCATCTTCACCCTGTCGATCCACCGATCGAGATGACCCTGTCAGACTAGAAGCTCCATGTAAGCTTTGAACGGTTGGCAGGAGCTAGTGTAATGCCCTTTTTCCTTATGGTAGGTACAAAATGCACGTCCAACATAATTTGCCTCCGTTCCCATTTTTTGATCTGGACGCCTATTGAACGACATGTCTTTGATGTGTTTGAGGACCATGTATGTAGGCTCTGAGAAAACGGTTACTTCAGCCACGTAGTCCTCTGGTCTTGGTGCTCGGAACTCACCCGCTTTTACTACGTTTACCTGTCGGTGGGGAGCGGGTCCCGGAGGTTGATTTGGTTGGCCAGACGATCGGTGGGAAGAGCAATAGGCCAAAAGATCTTCGAGTTGACAATACTTATCCACTTTCTGCATGAGGTCCTCCATGTCATCCGGAGGGTGGATCATGAGCTCCCAGAAGATGAGACTGTCGGTTTCAAGTCCCATTTTGAAGGAGGTGGCCGCAATGTTCTGGTCACAGTCCTGGATCTCATTATACAATTCCCAGTAGCGGTCGGCATATTGCCGGAGCGACTCCTCTGTCTCTTCCGGAGGCTGATCAAGGTACTGACATCTTTCTTCTGGGAGGTGCTCGTCACAAAGAGGGACAAGAACGCCCGTTCAAGATCCCTAAAATTACGGACGGATCTCCTTGGAAGCTTGTTGAACCAGAGGGAGCCTTGGATTCCCAGACTCGTTGGGAAGACTTTACACATGACTGCCTCGTCGGTGGTGTAGAGGAACATGACCTGTCGGAAGTAAATGAAATGAGTATAAGCATCAGTTTTGGATTCATACCTAGCGAATTTGGGGAGGTGGAATCTAGCCGGAATAGTCATTGATTCAGTCGTCCTTGAATATGGGGTGGCGCTGAGCTGCCCAAGTCTTGGATCCACATCCTAGAGGGTATTGGTTGGAGGAGCGTCTAGGGTCCTCCTCCTTCTGTGCCTGCGGTGCTCGGTTCCGTCATCTCTGCAGGGTGAGAGGGAGGCGTGATGCCTGTGCCTGCGCCGACGCTCTCTCTCCGGGCTCTGATGGGCTCAGACATGCTTTTTCGGTCTGACAGGGACAAAGATTCCGTGATCGTACGCATATAGCATTTTGTCTGACGCGGCCAATGTCCGGGTGCTCGGAGTGGTCTCCCCAATCTCCTGTAGCTCGAAGTCCTCCAAGTGCTCCTTATCCGATGGGCGAGGAGGATCAGCCCCAACCTTCTCCTTCCCTGGCCTGTGGTGACTTCTGTCTCTGGATTTCGATGTAACGGATGTTGCTCGGGGGGCCAAACAGCTGAGCTTGGCGACTTGCTCCTTCAGGAGGGCTATCTCGGCATTCTTCTCTCTCATCATTCTATCCATGATGACTGTCACGTCAGAATTGGGTCCGGCTAAGGTGAGACCAATTGCCAGATCAAATATTCCTACCGACTCGTGAGGGACAGCAGCCGGAGGTGGAGGTAGAGGAAATGCAGAGAGATCGGTATTGAGTGTTAAGTTCAAGTTCTCGGTCCCCATAAGTTAGGAAAGCTAGGAAAAGCTTGGAATGCCACCAAAGGTTTGAATCAAGAGTCCTACTATGAACGCCAATTGTGGTGACAGGTTTTTCAAGGGAAGTTTGCCTGACGATTGAGTCTTTGGGTATGAGCGACCGGGGTAGAGTCTGAACTCGAAGTGTCATTGTTGTGCCGACGGCATACGTGGGTCCCTGCACAGAAAAAATGGGATCCACCTGTTGGATTCCTGCAAAACAAGGGTTAGTGCCCGCCGGTCGGTTGTGGCCGACGGGGCCTCTAAAGCTTAAGTTAGTTTCTGTTTTGAAAAGGGAAACAGAAAGCAAGTGAGGCCGGACGTTAGGAAGTCGGGGAGCAGATCCCCATGAAGAGTACCCAAATGGGCTATTTATAGGGATTGATGCTTGTTAGGGTTTGAACAGGTGCGTGGGTTGCACATTATGGGCTCCCCCGTACGGTATTTGACCCGGATGGTGCACGTGTTTGGCCAATGCAGGCCGGTGCGGCCAATGGGCCAGGTTAACCATACGGATGGGGAAAAAAGAAGGCAGGCATGATGCTTATTGCCAGAGGTTAGGTCGAAGGGATGCCCTTCCACTATAAGCCGGTCGGCCGGGAGCGATGTTTCATCACAAGACTGGTGAACGATGCCCTACCAACCAGTCTAATAGCCGGAGGAGTTAACTTCATTTGGTCTACCCATATTGCCAGAGCGTGTTACCGAGGGAAGGATGTCGGACGGTACTGGGGCCTAGCGAAGGTCCATGAGAATAGCGATATCAATGGATATGAAAGATCCAGAGCGTGGTTCGGGCCTGTGCCAGATCCGACCCCTTAAAGCTAAGATCCGTCCACCACAGGATCATTCAGTTGGAACTTTGTGATTATCAATTAGTATTGGTCGTGTTTTCCTTTGGAGTTTATTTCGAGGTTTGTAATTATAATATTCTGTTGTGTATTTGAGTTATTTGAACTTGGGATTATCCATGTGGATAATTGGGATCTTGAGTGTGATGTTATGTTATGACTCCATGGTCAAGCGACCTTTATGTTGTCATTTCGGGATAGGTCGTGATAGTTTCTAGGTTAAGAGATTCTGGAATGAGAGTGATTGAGGTTTGGTTAATTTTGAGGTGAGAGTTTAGGAAGGGGGTTGGTTGTGTATATTCCAGGATTATTGTGTGTGTTACTTTAACACCCAATTCGACTACCTTGAATTCTGATTGAAAAAGTGCCTGATCAACGTATTTTCAAATGAGAGGTCTCGGAAAGTTAATTGGAAAGACATGATATATCGGAATACTGGGTCTTGAGTTGTGTCTAAGAGACTATTTGGTAGTGAACCCTAAGGTGTTAGGTACTTATGTGTTGATTTCGGTTTGTACTTTTACCTGCGATATGTGCATGACTATGTGTTACTTGCCATAGCATGACGATTTTTTTATAATCAGGATATTAATATAGAAAATGTGGAGGATGCTACATCTACCTGTACTGGGGAGGTGGAGGTGAATAGACCTCCAGCACTATAGAATCCACCTTTCGTGAACAATGTTGATAGAATTGAGGCTACTATGGCACATTTTTTAGAGAACCAGACTATATTTATGTAGTGATAGACTGCTCAATTGGCAGGATGAGTAGGAGATCATTTGATTGAGCATTTTCGCAGGCTACACTCTGTAGAGTTTGAGGGGATCATATGCCCCATGGCAGCCGAAGCATGGCTTAGGGGTGTAGAGCGAGTCCTTAGAGATATGAGTGTCATAGATGAGCAGAAGGTTAACTTGGCATCTTAAAATTTAAAAGTGAAACCTTATTGTGGTGGGAAGCTTATAGTCATCAGATTACGACACCTAACCTTGGAGAGATTCCTGTTGTCCCTAGTGTTATTACTTGGGAAATGTTCGTTACGTGGTTCAATGGCCAGTTTTGCCTCGAAAATTACATAATGGATCAAGAGACTACTTTCCTCTATTTGAATCAGGGGAGTATGTCAGTGTCTTAATACAAGGCGAAGTTTGCTGCTTTGTCTCATTATGCTGTGGAGCTGGTAAATACGAACACCAAGCATTGTAGGCATTTCCAGACTGGTTTAAATTCTAGCGTGGCTACAAGGCTGACATCCTTTGGAGAAAGAGATTATGTCGACCTAGTTTACATGGATAGAAAGATTGTAAGGGAGGAAGAAATGATCGAGCATCAGGCTAAGAAGGGTCGGCCAAGTGGAAATTGGGCAAGGAATACTAACAGTGAAGGTGGTGTTTCCAAGAGTGGTATGACAAAGTCTCATTTTAAAAAAGGACAGGGTGGTTCTAGGTCCCATGGTAGTTGGCATAAGGGGAATGGTAATCATGGTGCAAATAAATAGTCGATGGCTAGTGAACCGGGAGGTGATCGTCGATGCTTCAAATGTTGGGGAGATGATTATTTGGTTAGGAATTTCCCAGAGAGTAGTGTGGAAATGCAAGAGTTAAAATGTTTTTCTTGTATGGAATTGGGTCACAAGTCTCCATAGTGCACTAAGCCGCGTGGTCCTGCAGCTTCATCAGTGGGAAGTGTACCCGGTGGTATGGCTAGGGGTACTAGAAGAAATACTATTCATGACAGAGTATTTGCTATTACTCGGCAGGGGCACATGCTACTTCAGATGTGGTGACATGCACCTTTATTATTTCTGGGGATTATGCTTGGGTATTGCTTAATTTCAGTTCTACTCACTCTTTTGTTTCGATCACATTCAGTCATTTGTTAGATAAACCATCTATTACTTTGTTGTGTGCTTTGGTCATTTCTACACCAGTGGGTAAAACTATTATTGTTGGCACATTTTATCTAGGTTATGAGTTTATGGTTGGTGGGAAGTCTCTTTTGGTAAACCTTGTGACTTTGGCTATATCTGATTTTGATGTCATATTTGTAGTGGATTTCTTATCATCACACCATGCCATTATTGATTGTCTTAGTAAGGAGGTATTGTTTAAGATTCCTGGGGAGGATGAATTAAAAATTTGTGGCAAGAAAGTTGTGAGTAAATCATGTCTCATATCTAGTGTTTGCGCTAGAGTTTTGTTGAACAAGGGTTGTCAAGGGTATTTGGCGTATGTCATAGATAGGCAAAAATTAGAGTTGTGTGTTAAAGATATTCCCGTGGTTAGAGATTTTGAGTATGTCTTTCCTGAGGAGTTACTGGGGATTGTGCCAGATAGAGAAATTCAATTTACTATTGAGTTAGTACCAGGGGCGAGTCCTATTTCGATTGCACTATATAGGATAGCTCAAGCGGAGTTGTATGAGTTAAAAGTTCAGTTGAAAGAATATTTAGACAAGTGTTTTATCCACCCTAGCATGTCTCCTTGAAGTGCACCTTTGTTATTTGTTAAAAAGAAGGATGGCTCTATGAGGATGTTTATAGATTACTGTTAGTTGAATAAGGTTACCATGAGAAATAAGTATCCCTTTCCAAGGATTGATGACTTGTTTAATCAGTTACAAGGGGAAACTGTCTTTTTGAAGATTGATTTATGGTTGGGGTGCCACCAATTAAAGATCAAAGATAATGATGTATCAAAATCAGCTTTTCGTACTCGGTATATACACTTTGAGTTTTTGGTTATGTCATTTGGGATTACCAATGCTCCGAAAGTCTTTATAGATATAATAAATAGGGTTTTCCAACCCTATTTAGATTTTTTTGTAGTGGTGTTCATAGACGATATTTTGGTGTATTCTCGGAGCGAGGAGGAGCATGAACATCATTTGAGGATTGTACTTCAAACTTTGAGATAAAAATGATTGTTTGGGAAGTTCAGTAAATACAAGTTTTGGTTGGAGAGTGTTGTATTCTTGGGTCATGTTATTTTCTAGTGATGGTATTCGGGTTGATCCTAAGAAGATTGAGGCAATGGTGAGTTGGAAAAGACCAACCAGTGTGTCAAAGATTCGGAGCTTTCTGGGCTTGACTGGGTATTATCATCAGTTCATTTGTGGGTTTTCTTCTATTGCTTTACCAATGACAAAATTGATAAGGAAAGGTGTGAAGTCTGCATGGTTTAAGGAATGTGAGACAAGTTTTCGGGTTTTACAAGAAAAGTTAGTGTGAGCGCCTCTCTTGTCAGTTCTGGAGGGTACCAATAATATAGTTATTTACAATGATGCATCCTTGTATGGGTTGGTTTGTGTATTGATGCAGAGAGGCAAAGTGATTTCTTATGCTTCTCGTCAGTTGAAATCTAATCAGTTGAATTACCCTACCCATGAATTCGAATTAACAGTTGTGGTATTTGTGCAATGGAGGTGGATGGAACTCATTAAGGACTATGATTATTCTATCCACTATCATCCAGGTAGGCCAATATTGTGGCCGATGCATTGAGTCAGAAGTCAGTGGAGAGTTTATCTTGTGTCTATTGTGCTAGAGTTGAAAATTTTTATGAGGTGAAAAAGTTGAATGTCGAGTTTGCATTTGGGGTAGAAATATTTTGTTGGCTCGATTTTTGGTGTGTCCTTTGTTTGTGAACCGAAATCGAGTAATGCATGAATTCGTTGAGTTATTTAGGAAAAAGAACAACAAGTAAAAGATAGTGAAGAACTGAGTTTAAAATTAGAGGAAATGGAATGTTACTTTTTGATTCTAGAATGTGTATTCCATATGACCTTAACTTGAGGCATGAGATTTTGGAGGAGGCCCATATCTTGGCCTATGTCATGCATCCGAGTGGCAATAAACTATATAGGAACCTTCGTGAACACTTTTGGTGGAAGAGTATGAAAAGTGATATTGCTGAATTTGTTGCTAAGTGCTTGACTTGCCAATAGGTTAAGGTAGAACATCAATGACTGACATATTTGCTTTAGAATCTACCTATACCCGAATGGAAGTGGGAGCATGTAACCATCGATTTTGTGGTTGTGTTACCTTGATGTTGTAGAGGGTTTGACTCTATTTGGGTGGTGGTTGACCATTTGACCAAGTCAGCTCATGTTTTGCTAGTAAGGATCACTTATTCCACAGAGAGGTACACCAAGTTATGTATTGTAGAGATTGTTTGGCTTCATGGGATTCCAATGTCTATCATTAGTAATAGGGATCCCAAGTTCACATTGAGATTTTGGCATAGTTTTCAACATGCTTTGGGGGCATCTTTGAAGTTCAGCACAACTTTTCATCCTCAAACAGATGGTCAATCGAATAGGACTATCCAGATATTAGAGGACATGTTGCGGGGTTGTGTCCTCAATTTTCAGGGTACTTAGGATGACTATCTACCTTTGGTAGAGTTCACTTACAACAATAGTTATCAATCTAGCATTGGTATGGCACTTTATGAATCCTTGTGCATTTCCGTACACTGATTTGTTGGAGTGAGGTCGAGGAACATCAGTTATTGGGTCCAGAGTTGATTCAATAGTCTTCTAAAGGGGTTAAATTGATTCAAGAAAGGTTGAGAATTGCTCAAAGTTGGCAAAAAAGTTATGCCGATAACCGTTGATGTGAACTGGAGTTTGCAGTGGGGTAACATGTTTTTATTTGTGTCTTTCCATGGAAAGGGGTTATCATTTTAGGTGAAAAGGGAAGTTGGCTCCGAGTTATGTTAGGACGTATGAGATTGTGGAAAGAGTGGGAGTTACTCCTTATCGTTTGGCCTTACCTATAGAGTTATCCTGATTGCATGACGTCTTTCATGTGTCCACGCTTTGCGAGTACATTGGAGATCCTTCTCATGTGTTAAATGCAGAGGCGTTAGAGATTCGTGAAGATTTGTCTTATTCGGAAGAGACTTTGAGGATCGTCGATAGGAAGGATAAAGTGTTACGCTCCAAGACTATTCTGTGGGTGAAAGTCAGTTGGAAGAATCATGTCGTCGAGGAGGCCACTTAGGAGGGAGATGATGCAATGAAGTTAAAGTATCCACAACTCTTCGTTTCATGTATGTATTTTAATTTTGAGGACTAAATTTTATAAGGGAGGGTGAGTTGTAACACATGTCTCATTCAGATAAATTAGCTTATTGATTTAAAAGAATAATGGAATTAATTTCATAAGGAAGGTGTTTAGTAGTAGAATTCATGTTTAAGGGTGATTTAAGGAAGATAATCTATTTTAGAGATATATAGTGTAAAATCAAGTGGCAATTAGGCAAATGGGTGTTTTAAAAAAGGGTATATCGGTATTTTGTAGTTAAAATCTGATTAGAGGGTAAACTTAATCTCATTCTATCATTAGTGTAATTGTGTTATTGTAGAGGCTAGGGAAGTTTGAGAGAGAGGGGATAGTAGAGAGAGTTTTTGGAGATTTTTGGGAGAGCATCAAGTCTTACAAAAGAATCATCTTCAAGGTAATCATTCTTACATTTTACTTGACAAATTTCATATAAATATTAGTGTAAAATCTAGGTTTAAGGAATGATTAAGTTCCTAATCAGTTTTAAAAAAATTAAAAAAAGGTGAGATCTAGAAGTTGTTTTATGTTTATATGCTCATTTATTCGAGTATAATGATCTTGTGTGTTGTGAAATGACACTAGAATGTTAGGTTTTCGAGTTAAGTTGAATCAAATCGAGTTTAGATGGATAAGGGAGAAGTTGGGTTCGTCAAAAATTGCCCATATTAAGAAACTGCCCAGGAGGTATCGGTAACCCATACCACCGGGGACTGGTCCCCTATCAATAATGGAGTCCTCCGTATTGGAAGTACCAGTCTCCCTTATCGTCGGGGACCAGTACACGGTTGGTTAGTGAGTTTTCTGTGTCAGAGGTATCGTTCCCCCGTACCTATGGGGACCGGTCCCAGGGTCATTTTTAAAAAAAATTGAAAGGTTTGAGGAATGGTTCGGGACTTGTTCGGTAATTGTTCGGGGGGTTATTGATGACAGAACTTTTCTGGTTGTTGATATGCAAAAAAGCCTAGTCAAACATTAAAAATTTATAAACACAAAAATAAACACTTTACAAGTAAAGTGGATAAGTCTGAGATCAGTTCATAGGAAAATGTCAGAGTCAAAGAAAATTGCGTGGTTTAGACATTTGGTTTTGCGGTAGAAGCAGTAGGACGCTAGCCATTTGTTTTGTTTTAAGAAATAAAGAAAGAGGAAAACTAATTAAACTAAATGGAATGAATATGGGGATTCTAATACCTAACCTAGGCCAATGAGTGACTACTCTAGTATCCATGACTTCACGAAAGAGGAATCATGGCATAGGATCTTCCACGAAATGTTTGACATTCAATAACATGTCACTGGTCAAGAGATGGCACGAGGATTTGAATTCAGTTCTCTAGACCGACTTATACTCATCGGGTGACATGCTCAAAGCACAGAGTGTACGTGGCACAAACCGTCAATGAGGTCGACAACTCTTTGTTGGACCCGAGGTGAGAACCACATGCCCCTAACCCCTATGTTACCTTAAGACTACAATTCTTTATCAAGTTGGTGGTTTTTAGGTGAATTCGTTCACTTAGGCATTTTGTCGAACACCTAGCGGGACATCGCACTAAGCATGCGTTGTGCCATTATTCATGTCGACAATGCATTTGTCACGACTCGTATTTTCTAAATAATATTTCCGGAATTTAATTCGCTATTTTAATCGGTCGATGAATTTTAGTATGGCTTCCTTGGTTTCTGTTGACAATTAGAGTTGGGTGTTGGACCCCTTGTCGGTCCATATATTTGGTTCATATTCAATTCGGGGTGTTCCGGGAAGTCCTGGGAGGAGTTAGGGTCGAGGTTGGGTTTTATTTTCAAACATTGAAAATTTCCCAGCATCGACCGGTCGAGCTTGCCGTTGCTGACCGGTCGTGGTATTTTAGTAAGGTTTTGTGCATGCCCGCAACTGGTTCCCCGAGCCATTGTCAACCGGTTGTGAGATTTCAGAAGGGTTAATTATAAGGCCTCGACCGGTCAAGCTTGCCATTGTCGACCGGTCGCTATGAGTAACAATCCTGTCCGAATGTTTTAATGAAGGGCATTTATGTCCTTTCGCGTGAGGGGGGGGGCTATATATATCATTGTTCCCACGAATTGGGGTCATCTTCTCCCATTTTTCTGACCTAGTCTCTCTCTCTACCTCCATTAGAGTGTCTCTCTCCCTTCTCTCTAGAATCTCTCCCCCTTCCCAAGCTCAAATGAAGTTGAGCCTTTGAAGAACGTCGATCACCTCACTGAGATCTACACGTTGATGTACATAGCTTGTGCCATTGTCAAGACACCCTCACCTAGGGTTTTCTCCATGCTTTGGAT
>NMUG010008474.1:0-11626 GCA_002855965.1 Monotropa hypopitys | reverse complement strand
TGACTTCCAAATAGTCCAAAGAGAATTTAAAAAGATTTAAACCATAAAGAGCAATCTCTTAGACTTTAATACAAGAATGATATGCAAATTAAGCTTTGAAACAAATTCTTTGATTTAAATAAGTATTTGAACATTTAAATCATAATTCAAGGAATTAGAAAATCATTTTATAAATACTATATTTGTGTAAATATTGCACCATCAAAACTTAGGGTCAACAATGTTCACTTTTATGGACATGTTCCCGAATAGATCTTATCCCTTTGAACATGGCACACTTCGACGTTATCATTGGCATGGACTGGCTGTCCAAATCCAATGGCAAGATCGACTGTGCTGGAAAGTCTATCACCTTTGTTGAATCTAAAGGTGGGGAGTCTGAGCTCAAGGGAGAGGGAGTTGTCTCACCGCCCTATTTTGTATTAATCGCCAAAGCCCGTCGTCTTCTACAGAAAGGATGCCAAGGGTATCTCTACAGTATCAACTCAACCAAATTAAAGAGAGCCTCGAAGGAATACATCTCAGTAGTACGTGACTATCCTGAAGTATTTCCAGAGGAACTACCCAGAATGCCTATCGATCGAGAGATGGAATTCTCCATCAACCTGATGCCGACAATGCAACCGATTTCCAAAAACTCCTACCACATGGCACCAGCAGAACTAAAAGAATTAAAAACTCAACTACAAGAACTGATCGAGAAGGACTTTATCCGACCTAGCTCATCACCCTGGGGAGCACCAGTTTTATTCGTCAAATAGAAGGATAGAACTATGCGTCTATGCATTGACTATAGAGAACTGAACAAAATTACTATAAAAAACAAGTACCTCATGCCCCGCATCGACGACCTATTCGACTAGCTATAAGGAGCCCGGGTATTTTTAAAGATCGATCTGCGTTCAGGTTATCATCAGCTTAAAGTCAAGACCGAAGATGTTGAGAAGACTGCTTTCCGCACTCGTTACGACCATTACGAGTTTCTAGTCATGCCCTTTGGAGTAACCAACGCCCCAGCAGCCTTCATAGATTTAATAAATCGTATTTTCGCCAAGTTCCTCGACGATTTCGTAATTGTATTAATCGACGACATCCACATCTACTCAAAAGACGAAGAGCAACATGTGGAGCACCTGTCTATCACCTTATAGACCCTGAAGGAGAAGCAGTTATACGCCAAGTTCAGCAAATGTGAGTTTTGGTTGAAGAGCGTCCACTTTCTTGGGCACATCATCGACAAAGACAGCATCTCAATGGACCCACAAAAGGTAGAAGCAATCTCAAACTGGCCTGCACCAACATCAGTCACCGAAGTTCGAAGTTTCTTAGGACTCGCTGGATACTATCGCCGATTCATCCAGGACTTCTCAAAGATCGTCACACCAATGACTCAGCTTACGCGCAAAGGAGAACCATTCACATGGACCGAGTGAAGGGAAGGATGCTTCCAGGAATTGAAGAGGAGACTCACCACCGCACCTGTACTTACGCTACCCAGCAGAGAAGAAAGATTTGCTATCTACAGCGATGCTTCACACAAAGGACCAGGATGCATCCTCATACAGCAAGGAAAGGTAATTGCTTACGCCTAATGACAGCTGAAGCCTTATGAAAAGAACTACCCCACACATGACTTAGAGCTTGCAGCAGTTGTGGGTTCCTGGACCCGTGACCCGAGTTGCTAATCCAAGATCCAAGTCTGAATGGCTACCTGACGGCTCCTGCAACCAAAGAAAGGGTTAGTACTACCCGGCGCCGGATGCCGGAAAGGCCCTCCGATGCCTAAGTCAGATGAGTGCTTTTGGAAGATAATTTTGCAGAGTAGTAGCTCTTATGAATCAGAGTGAGTAACCCCTTACCCATTCTGCAATGCGTGATATTTATAAACTGCTTGTATCGCCCTTAATCCAGCGCGATTTGCGGTAACCGTCCCGGATATTCCGCCGCAATATCCAGGATTTATCCCAATTTCCATATGGGTTATCCAAGAAGATATCCCAGGTTCCAGCATTGATCCGGTAAAGCTCCGGCAAGTTAAGAACAACCCGGTCGTACCGAGACGTGCTTTTGCTAACTTCGATCCGGATAAATATCTTGTACCGGTAGTGTTGCTGGGTCGGGGTGACCCTGTTGTGTCCTGACCAAAAAGGCCCGGTATACGGGCCAGCCATCCGGGCTACCCGTGACACTCCTTCCGGCATAGTGCTAGGCCAATGGCCCTCCAGTTGGTCCGGCCAACCTGTTCCATCCCCATTTGGCCTGCCCCCAACGGGCCAGCTCCAAATACCCGGCCCAATGGTCACATTTGGTTCGGTTACCACAATAGCCCCTCAATACTTTCGGTCCATCCGGACTGCAAGTATTGAGTCAGTTACCCCGTGTAACCAAACCAGTCCGTCTTGCGACCTTTGCTGAACAAATGGTTCGGGAGCGTCCTGCCACTAGGACCACGTCCGAGTTATCCGTCTCGGGACCAATCCGGATTGTCTGGACCGTTAGCATGTGTTTGGATCCAATGGCTGTATAAATCCTTCTGGAAACTTCTTGTCACGTGTCATCATCCAGTAAATCATGTCTCGAAAAGTGTGCCCGTCCATTTTGAATACGAACCGCCATTCTTCCCTCCTATATAAATGAAGAACCCCCCTCCTGCCATCTCTTTCGCTACCCAAAGCTCTCGCCATTGCAACCCAGCGCTTGATCGCGAGTTCTGAGCAGATCCAGGGCGTCAAACCATCTGAATCATCAGGTAAGGAGCGCTTTCTTATCCCCTTCTCTTCTTTTCCTATGTTTGGGACACATTCAGCCCTAGCTCCTCTCCCCTGTGATTTTTCGCGCACGGTAGCACTGCTCATGGCACTGTAGCATTGCTAAAGTACGCCTGGCGGTTCCCTTTTTCTTGGACCGGTTGATCCGACATCTTTTCTGTTTTCTCTGGTCAGGTATCATGTCGGGGAACCGGGGCGGTGCTGCCGAAGCAAACGTAGTCGCTGCGGATCCGAACGGACTCAGCCCCTTCGTCGCTTATTTTGCGAACAACCAAAATCTAGGACAATTCCGGAGGGTATACGACATCCCGAATAACGTCCACGTTGAGCTGGTAGGTATGAACGCCCAAGGTGCTCCGGATGTCAGGCATCGTAGGGAACAAATCATTGTTCCCCTGATGGCCATAATTGAAGGGGGTTTATGGTTTCCCCTGACTGGGCTAGTTGCAAAAATTTTAAATACCCTTGGACTGACTACTTTGCAATTCACGGTAAACTTTTACCGGATCGTACTTTCCCTTGTTGAACTGAACCGTCAGTTCAACCTTAACATCGATGTGGCTGAATTTTTTGGCCTTTACTCCATCAATCAGAACAAAGCTTCCCAATGCTATTACCCGGCAACCCGGAAGGGCTATGGGTCGGTGGTTAACCGTCTTCCGGATTCTGATCCCTGGGCCAATGAGTTCGTAGTGGTCCGGGGGGAGTTTAACAATGATAGGGACCCCATCCCCTGGCAAGTCGGAACTCTCGGTAATCTTCGATTGTTCCTTCCCTTAAGCTCTTCCCTATGATCTACATAACCGTGATGATTTTTTGCAGTTGTCCGAACGGTGAACCAGTTCAAAAATCAGGCGGCTGAGGACCGGATCCGGAGATTATTCGAGTTTCCCCTATCCACCCGGGACGTTCCTACTTTGCTGGGGTATCAACCCACGTAACACTCGTACATCAAGATCAGGCAGCCAAGGGCCCGTCCCCTGGCTCAAACAACTCCATCTCCACCTGCCTCTCCTATCGTCCCCCGGACTGTGGTGAATTTAGATAGTTCGGAGGAAACAAAATCAGAGACCCCCGAAACTCCCCTGATGGTTAAGAGAAGGGTAAACCAGGCTCGGAACCTCCTCGAGCTACCCATCCATCCTGCTCTAGGAGTGGTGCTGAACTCACCCCTGCCTCCTCATGCTGCCGAGCCATCCTCTCATGCTCCCAATGTACCTCCGGACGCCTCCGTCTTGGCATCTGCCAGCAAGCAACAAAGGCTGGAGTTTGAGACGGTCACCCAGGACCAATTTGACGTAGTCCTGGAGCAATTGCTAGGGGATGACAGTTCCTCAGCCCCTCCACCGTCGCGCCCGACTTTCAGTTTTAACGACCGGATCGTTACCAATCACGATTCGGTTGTCACCCCGGGAGTAGCCCCTGCCCTGGCCCGGACCGTAATGCTTCCCCGAGATGAAGAGCATCTTCCCAAGACTGAGGATGAACTCTTCTCAGCCGGACTGATGGCGATGTTCCAGGTACAATTTCCATTTGGCACAATTATTGCATGGAATCATTTCAACTTATTCGCCTCGGATTTGCATGGGATTCAAAGAACTTACATGGCCTGGTCGAAATCAATGTCCTGGGAGGCTGCCTTGGCAAAAGAGACAGGGCTCCGGAAATAGGCCGAGGAAGGGGTTGAAATCCGGGCTAGTTGAGAAGACCGTGCTCTAGGAGAAGCTGAGAGATGCTAAGCGGGCCCGGAGCGAGGCGGGAAAAGCACTGGAGGCCGAGAAAAAGGCCCATACGGATGCCTTGAAGGCTCTTGAGGCGGAGAAGAAGGGTTGGGCTGACGATGCGGAGAGGCATAAAGGGGAGCTGGAGGACGCAGATGCTACAGGTTATGATGATGAGTTTGCACATATAGGGGACGAATATCAGAAGCAGGTTGAGATGGCCATCCGGAAGGGCTACCTGCAAGGACTAGATGCTGCGCTTGTTCCGGAAGATTCTCAGCTCCGTGCGCCTTTTGCTCCTGTGACCTCGACTACCATGGTGACAGATCCTCCTGCCGAAGATTAATATTATAGCCGGTGCAGTGCGCCGTAGATGCCATATTTTCTGACCTTTTTGTTGTAATACTGTCTCTTGTTTCGTGTTAAGAACTGGGAACTTTTGTAAGTATTTGGAAGTTTTTGGATTTTGTAAGTTTTTGGGAGATATGGAAAATGGTGGTTGCTTTCTTTTCGTGTTTCCTACACAATTTCTACTTTGCCCTGGTATATGTGCCCCCATTTGAACATGAACGGAGTAATTTGCTCTGGGATGTTCAAATACTTCCAAATTTTTACCCGGATGAATGAGTAGGTTGTATCATAGGTTTACCAGGTCACAACCATGGCCAAGATCCGAAACGTTTAAAAATATTCTGCCAAAAATTTGGCTGGGGCGAAAGCCCTTTGCAGTCCATCCGGACATTTGAAAAATATTCTGCCAAAAATTGGCTGGGCCGAAAGCCCTTTGCTATCCATCCGGACGTTTGAAAATATTCTGCCAAAAATTGGCCGGGGCGAAAGCCCTTTGCTGTCCATCCGGACCATAAGACTTTAAATTTAAAGAAAAAACCAAAATTTCTGAATTTTTTTTTTCAAATTTAGGATATGACAATTGCCTTCGTACAATGAATAAAAAAAACAAAAATGTGTTGCCGATAGGCCGGGGCAACAAGTCCTATCAATGGTAATACATCCTAAGATTTTTGGCATTCCAAGGTCTTGGGATTTTTCTTCCGGACAGATCTTCAAGTCGGTATTAGCCCGAGCTGATGATATATGTGGCATGGTATGGCCCCTCCCAATTTGGTCCGATCTTCTGTTTTTTGTTTGCCCCCACAGCTCTCCGTAAGACCAAGTCATTTGGCTTGAACGTTCGTACCTGGACAGTTCGGTTGTATGTTTGTGCCAGCCCCTGTTGGTAGGCTGCAAGCTTAATCCGCGCACCGTCCCGTCTTTCCTCTGCCAAATCCAGGTCTTTTGCTAGGGCCTGCTCATTTTGCTCCGGACTGAAGCATTCAGTCCGAATGGTGGGTAGACCGGCTTCCAAAGGTATGACAGCTTCCATTCCAAATGCGAGCGAGAAGGGAGTTTGTCCGGTTGGTCTTCTTGGGGTGGTCCGGTAAGCCCACAGAACGTGGTACAATTGCTCGGCCTATTTACCCTTTGCTGCCACTAGTCTCTTCTTTATACCGGACTGGACGGTCTTGTTAGATGCCTCGGCTTGTCCGTTGCTCTGGGGGTAGCAGGGTGTGGAGTTGAAAAATCTGATTCCGTATTCCATGCAAAAGTTGGTGAACAGATTCCCTACGAATTGTGCTCCATTGTCCGACACAAAAGCGTATGGGGCACCGAACCTGGTCACAATATTTCTCCAGACAAAGTGTTTGACGTCCGTTTCATCAATGGTTACGAGTGGCTCTGCTTCTACCCATTTTGTAAAATAGTCCGTAGCCGTGATGAGGAACTTAAATCCTCCGGATGTGACGGGAAGTTTTCCCACAATATCAAGTCCCCACTGGGCAAAAGTCCATGGACTGGTGAGAGGCTGCAGATCAACTGCCGGCTGGTGGATGACCAGGGAAAACCTCTGGCAGCTATCACATTTCCGGACCAAATCCCTTGCATCCGAATGCATGGTTGGCCAGTAGTATCCTTGTGAAATGGTTCGGTGAGCTAAGGACCTTCCTCCGAAATGACATCCACAGCTGCCGGTGTGGATTTCATTTAGGAGGGTTGAAACCAGACTTGGGTGAACACAGAACAGGTATGGTCCGGTAAAGGACCGTTTGTATAGCTTGTGATCCGGGGAAAGCCAGTAACGTGTTGCCTTGTGTTCAATCTGATGAGAAAGCCTTTTGTCTGCTGGGAGGGTATCATCCTTTAGAAAGGCCACGATTGGATCCATTCAGCTTGGGCCCAAATTGATGTTGAGGACCTCCCTCCGTTCCCCCGAATCAATGTTGGGCTGTTGCAAAATTCCTATGGTGATGGTCCAGGGGTTCTCCGAATCGTGGACTGAGGCTAACCCGGCCAATACGTTAGCGTGTGCATTATGCTCCCTGCCTATCTGGAGGAGGGTGAATTTGTCAAAATTCACTGCCAGTTCCCTGGCCTGCTGAACGTATCGGCCCATTCTATCATCCCGAGCCTCATACTCCCCGGTCATTTGATTGACCACAAGTTGTGAATTGTTGTAAGTCGTCAGATCTGTTATTCTTAAACCCGATGCCATCCTTAATCCTGCCAACAAGGCCTCATATTCAGCTTTATTGTTAGAGGCGGAGAATTCCAAATGAATTGCATGTTCGTGAACTATTCCGTCCGGTGACTGGATCACAATTCCATCCCCAGAGCCTCTGTTGTTTGATGCTCCGTCGACATACAGCTTCCATCCGGAGTAGCCTTCCGGGACTGATACTGCTTCGGGCCTGGGCAATGCGGGATCTGACTCAGTCGGCCTTGGTGAGAATTCTGCTACAAAATCTGCCAGTACTTGTGCCTTGATTGTGGTCCGGGGTTGATACCGGATTGAAAAATTAGCCAATTCCACTGCCCATTTTAAAATCCTGTTTGACAGATCTGCTTTCCGAAGCACGGTTTTTAGAGGATGCTCTGTCAAGACAGTTATGGTGTGGGCTTGGAAGTAAGGATCCAATTTCCGAGAGGGCGAAACAAGTGCTAGAGCTAGTTTTTCTAAGGGTAGGTACCTGGTCTCAGCGTCGAGTAGAGTTTTGCTCGAGTAGTATACCGGGAGATGGTTCTGCCCTTCTTGTCGTACCAAGACCGAACTAACCGAGTGTTGCGACACGGCTAGATAGAGAAATAGATCCTCGTGTTGCTTCGGTGCAGTTAACAGTGGTGCTTCGGTGAGGTATTGCTTCAGTTCTTCTAGAGCTTGTCCGGATTTCTCTGTCCACTGGAAGCTCCTCCTGCTTGATTTCTTAATGAGATCAAAGAATGGCCTGCATTTGTTGGACGACCGACTGATAAATCGATTTAATGCTGCTGCCATCCCTGTTAACTTTTATACTTCCTTTATTATCCGGGGGGCTTGAAGATTCCGGATTGCTTGGATTTGGTTCGGATCCGCTTCAATGCCCCTTCTGGTTACCAGATGTCCCAAGAATCTGTCAGAGCCAACTCCAAAGGCACATTTCTCCGCATTGAGCTTGAGCCGGTGTTTCCTCAGTACGTCAAAGATTTGCTGCAGATCTTGTAGGTGATCTCGGGCCATTTTACTTTTTACCACCATATCGTTTATGTATGCCTCCATGGTCCGGCCAATGTGAGATCGGAACATGGTTGTGACCATTCTCTGGTATGTTGCCCCGACATTTTTCAGTCCGAAGGGCATCACTTGATAACAATAAAGTCCCCTGGGAGATATAAGTGCCATTTTCTCTGAGTCGGGGGGTACATAGCGATCTAATGATACCCCCGGTAAGCATCCATAAAGCTGAGTCGATCGTGTCCGGCTGTTGCGTCTACTAATTGATCAATCCGTGGTAGGGGAAAAGGATCCTTCGGGCATACATCATTAAGGTTTGTGTAGTCAACACAAACCCTAAATTTTCCATTTTTCTTCTTCACGACTACCGTGTTAGCCAACCAGGTTGGATACTGTACCTCCCAGATTGCCTTTTCTTCCAGTAATTTGTCCACCTCTTCAATGACCGCCTCAGTATGTATTGCTGCAGACTGGCGAGCCTTTTGTACGACAGGCCGGTATGCTGGGTCAACGTTGAGTCGGTGGAAAATTAAATCCAGACTAACCCATGGCATTTCATAGGGAGTCCATGCGAATACGTCGATATTGGTTCTTTATTTCTGGAGCATATCATTTTGATCCTGTTCCGGCATGGCTGACCCGATGAGGAAGAAGCGTTCACTCGCTTCTTCTACCGGAACACGGATTAACTCTTCAACTGCTTTATCTGTGGCCTCCGCGCCAACATCTTCAAATACTGGAGCATCAGGTACCTCTATCCAGTGAACCTGGGTTGGTGCTGTTTTGCCTTTGACTGCCGCAATGTAACATTTCTTTGATGCTATCTGGTCTCTATATACGTCCTCCTGTCTGTGAGGACCGTTGAACCGGACTATTTGGAGATAAGTGGAGGCAATGGCTTCCATCCGGTGGAGCCAGTCCTGGCCCAGTATTGCATTGTAAGGGCTCGGGACATCGATCACAGTGAACTCAGTGTTAACCGTTTTGTTGCCTGCCGTAACAGGCTGGTTCACCCTTCCCAAGGGCCATACCGAAGCCGCATTAAATCCGACTAGTGGTACGTCGGATGGGATAAGATCCTCCAGAGGCATCCCCAACTGCTTGAACAACGGGTAATACATCACGTCCGATGAACTTCCCGGGTTAATCAAGATTCTCCGTACCAAGATTTTGCCGAAGCGTAGGCTTACGACCAAGGCATCGATGTGGGGGAGCTAAACCCTCTCCAAATCTCTTTCCGTGAATGTGATTTTCCATTTTCTGGCCGGCTCCGCACTGGGTCGTTTTGATGACAAGCCTATACTCATCACATATCTCCTGGATTGACTTTGTCGGATCTCCTCGTTCATTTTGTGCTCCGATGCTTCATCCATCGCTCCATGGATGACATTTATGACCCGGACGACACCGTCGTCGTCACGGACTGGTGGGGGTGGTAGTCCGGCAGTAGTCTTTTCTTCATCGATGTATACCCTGAGCCTGTCAGCCTGTACCTGCTCTTCCACGAATGACTTGAATGCTCTGCATCTGGTGGTGAGGTGTCATCTGTCCCGGTGATAGGAGCACCTCATGGAAGCGTTCTTTCCCTGCGGCTTCCCCATAATTTTGGGAGGCAGCCTAAAGAAGTCCTCCTTTTCAATTTTCCGGAGAAGCTCGTATATAGGTATTTTAAATACCGTCTCATTCGCCTGAAATTCTTCTGGCCGAGGCACCCTCCTTTCCTTGGACTTGATCTCGTTCACCTGTCTCGGGGCATTATGACCGGATCCTGATTTAGGGATAGGTGCTGACTCGGACTTCAGCCTTTCTGATATTGCTTCCTCCCGTCGACAATGCTTCTCAATCCGGGACATCAGGTCATCCATATCTGCCGGGCTGTATAGTGTAAGATCTTCAAACAGCCTGCTCCGGGGATCTAGTCCCATTTTGAAAGAGAGGACTGCGGTTCCCGGAGCGCATCCCTCTATCTCATTGTACACCTCCCAGTACCGAGCTGCATACTTCCGGAGAGATTCCCCCTTGCCCATCAGGAGCGTGAGCAACACGTCCACTTCTTTCTTCTGCTTTGTACTTGTGACAAACCGGACCAAGAAAGCCTGAGATAATTCCTGGAATGATCCGATTGATTGCTCCGGGAGTTTATCGAACCAAATGAGCCTGAGGTCCCCCAGGTTGGAGGGGAAGACCTTGCAGAGAAGTTCATCATCTGTGATATGCAGGGACATCATTTGGCGGAAGTGTACCAGATGTACATATGCGTCGGATGTCGGCTCATATTTTTTGAATTTGGGGGCGGAGAAGCCCCTCGGTGCTCGGTACGCGTCGATTGCCGGACATAATGGTGAACATATCAATTGTGCATGGAATTGGTCAGCCCGACTAACAGTGCTCCGGCCATTTCCGTGCTTGGCATCCAGTTTGTCTCGGAGATCTTCGGACTGAACACCCCTGTCCCTTGCATGGGACCTGGAATTGACCGAAGCCTGCCATTTAGCGGTCCGGTTATCGGTTTTTCCTTTGCGTTTTCTTTTCTGCCTAGCCAGCTGACTCTCGTGAGTGGCCGTTCCGCTGCTCGTCCAGTCTGGTTCCCAATTCCCCGTGGAACATTCTATAGATCCGGAATGCCCACCGAGGCGAAGTAAGGTAGAAGTCCATGGAGTTCGGTCATGATCCGGATCAATTGGATCCTTTCCTTTTCTTCTCCTTTCACGCCCGGAGTGATCAGCGTGAGTATCTGTCCTTCGGGGATCCGGATGGTGTTGCCTGTGGTCCCTTCTTTTGTTGGGGGAGCGTGACCTCCTCCTACCCCGGTCATTCTCCGTCCGATTTGTCCTCCGGAACTCCTTCGCTCGGAGTTGCTCCTTCAAGCGGAGCACATCTTCCTGGATTGCGAGTATAATTTCATCATTTTTGTTGATACGGTCTTCCAAGGTCTGGATATAAGCTTTGGAAACCTGGTCTTTCTGAGGTCAGGTAGGAGCTGTGCCATTAGCCTGGTTATTCTCTGTAACCACAGCGGGGGTTTCATCAATTGGTAAGAGGACAAAGTCCTCTGGTGGGTGGTTATTTTGCCTGCTCTGTCCAGAAGCCGTAGGTGGAGCCATTAGCAGTCAGATGTGGTAGATCAAGGATGTAATCGCTGTTCGTCCCCAACAGAGTCGCCAATTGTGGGTTCCTGGACCCGTGACCCGAGTTGCTAATCCAAGATCCAAGTCTGAATGGCTACATGACGGCTCCTGCAACCAAAGAAAGGGTTAGTACTGCTCGGCGCCGGATGCCAGAAAGGCCCTCCGATGCCTAAGTTAGATGAGTGCTTTTAGAAAATAATTTTGCAGAGTAGTAGCTCTTATAAATCAGAGTGAGTAACCCCTTACCCGTTCTGCAATGCGTGATATTTATAAGTTGCTTGTATCACCCTTAATCCAGCGCGATTTGCGGTAACCGTCCCGGATATTCCGATGCAATATCCGGGATTTATCCTAATTTCCATATTGGGTTATCCAAGAAGATATGCCAGGTTCCAGCATTGCCCGGTAAAGCTCCGGCAAGTCAAGAACAACCCGGTCGTACCGAGACGTGCTTTTGCTAAC
>NMUG010008473.1:0-11632 GCA_002855965.1 Monotropa hypopitys | reverse complement strand
CGTGAATTGTAAAACATTACCCTTTAAAAACATTTATATAAACATGCGGAATTTGAACAATAACAATCTTTTAACTTCTATAAACTTACCTTCAATAAAATGACATTACAACTCTTTAAGTAAAGAGGAATGCTCGTAGGCTACAAGGGGAAAAGTAGGAGAAACGCTGTAGTACATAAATGAAACAAGTATGAAATGCTCCTCACACTGAAAGGACCTGGAGCAAGCCAAAGTCAACTCCTCACTACTAGCTATCCAACCCTGCAACCCTGCAAAGAACTGTAGAAAAAGGTTGAGTCATAAAGACCCAGCAAATATGCACCTATCAAGTGCAAACGTAACTATGGTGACATGTGCAAGTGATGTGAATTCCTATGATGCAATCCCAAACATGACAAAGTCTCACAACCTCAACACCACTACCAAGTCGCTAACCAAGTCCAAGGTATGAGTCTAACCAAGACTTTCATCAACACAAGCATACTAAGAGAAAGCCCAATCATTTACCTTTACTCAAGCCAACTATCACATAAGTCACAATCCTCTCTCTTTACCAAGTATTTCCATCTACACATTTAATCAACGCATACTATCACAAGGGTCATAAGGATCAAGGATCCCAACTACGATCACACGACATGGTGAACCATCACCACAACTAGGGAGGACGCTCCCAAGAACACAACCTATCTACTATAAGTCCCAAGCCTTCCACTATCCATGAAGGACTATATATTTGCCATGACTAATTCCACGACTTAGCCAAATATCTACAACGGGATAATTCCACGACTTAGCCTAACATCCACAACGGGCTAGTTCCACGACTTAGCCAAATATCCACAATTCACCTAACCGTATCATATCCGACTATCCTCTATATATGTATATATAGGTACACATTGGTGAATTGATTATCTTGTTTAGATAGTGTGTTCGACTCTCGGCTCAACATTACTTTGAAACCAAGTCACACGAGTTTCGACCGCCTCACTAAATAAGGACCGTCTTACCCCAAATGTGGACTACATTTTGAAAGGGTCGCACGAGTCTCGAACCATCCCACGAGTAAGGATCGGCCTACCCCAAACATGGACCATCATGTCGAAAATCAATTTTAAAAACCATAAAGCACGGGATCGATTTAGAGTCTCCTTGGCGAGAACAAGGATAGACTCACTCATGTCGAAGTGCCACGAGGAATGAACTATCATACGAGGTGTCATGAGGAATACACCATCACACACGAATTGCCACGAGGGATGTACTACTACACAAGGTGCCACGAGGAATGCACCAAATACGAGGTGTCACGAGGAATACACCAACTCACAAAGTGCCACGAGGGATGCACCGTCTAACAACAATCAAGGGACACATCGTTTGGCCTCCTACACCACATTCACAATTTGGTTATTTAAAGTTGGTTGATTAATAGGTGAATTGAGTAGATTTTCGAGTGCTAATCAAAGGAGACGAATTCTCCAACAAGGGCAACGAGTTTGCCAACGAGGGACGAGTTCCCAAATCGATGGTGACGAATTCACCTAAATCATCCTATCACGAGTGTCGATAGCCTAGGGACAAGTTCCCTAGTTTAGTGTGACGAATTCACACCCGCAAGCCCAATCCTCTTCACCAAGGCATTTCAACAAATACCTAATGTGCACGAGTGCACACAAGGGTCCTAGTCACCAAGGACACCTAATTGGTCACCCTGCTTCTCATTCATGAACTCAAGGCCACATGCAAGGGCCAAATCAAGACATCATGGCTACACACTCAAGAGACTACGTAGAGCCTCTCAAATCCATCCGAGGTCACCTACAAGGACCTAACCAAGGTCCAACACTTCCACGAAATCATTGATCACACATAAATGCCTCTCGGTCATTCTATCGAACACCTAGCGGGCCCAAGATCGCCGCTTACTTCCACTAAATTTTACACCTAGGGCAAACCCCCAAATTCCCATCAAACTCCAACAATTTAATCATAGGTCCTAGACATGAAATTGACTACAACCTATCCTCAAAATCACCATGACCACTCCCATCCAATACAAGGATGAGTCCAATTTCAATTTGTCAAACATGTCAATTTCATAATTTCCAAAACATCGGTTTTTAAGAAAACCTTTGATTTCAATTGTGTAAATCAATTTAGTGGCCTAACACAATCACGTAAACACGAGATAGAAGCATATTTACCTTAAGCTCCAACAATGGCGGAAACCCTAGCCGCAAAATCTTCGGTGCCGACGAACCTATATACGTCAATGGAAAGATCATGACAATGGGAACACAAGTCCCTAAAGGACTAACAAGTTAAACCCACTTTCAAGAATGGCTTACCCGAAAATTTGAGAAGGTGACGTCGATACCTAGCTCACCGGAAAGCTCTCGCCGCGGAGAGCAACCTTTCTCCTTGGGATTTCTTGGTTTGAGCCCTTTAGGGCCTTGGTCTTAAGCAGAGAGGGGAGATCATCAATGGAGGTTAGAGATATAGAGAGAAGGTCTAGGGTTGTAATGAGAAAGAAGAAGAGCCCCCAAAACGATTTTAAGGCTAAGGGTTCGTTTTTGGGTGAAATGACCACAAGACCCCTCATTAAAACACAAAAATTTGCATATTCTACGACCATCGTTCGGACGAAGCCCCATCGTCGTCCGGACGAAACCCCTTTGTCTGGACGGGAAACCCCGTCGTCCGGACGGACACTCCTGAGTCGTTTTTCAACCTTCCTGCCGAGCTCGTCCAGACGAGACTCGGCCGTGGTCCGGACGACCGGACCAGAAAATTTCCAGAAATTGAAACGTGTGGCCTCCGAGGGTAATTCGATCATAACTTTTTCGTACGACCTCCGATTGAGGTGATTCAAGTTGCGTTGGATTCGTAATCGAATCCTCTACCTCATCCTAGGGTCAACCACCTTAAAATCACACTAAGATTTTAAGATAAAATAAATTAAGATTCCAAATCTAATTTAGAATACGAATTTATATTCCGGAAATTTCTTTATAAAATACGGGTCGCTACATCTCAACCACCTTAAAACAGATTCTTCCCCGAAATTTCCTAAGGTAAGAGGAACAAGAATCATGACCAAAGAATACCAAACATGTGAAGAACTCGCGCGCCACACAAAGAATACAAGGGACAACTCCCTGCACGGTGTGAACACGCCGACACGAAAGGGACACGGCGACACCAAAGAGACACGCCGGCCAAAGAATCAATTTTACCAAAGGCACAAGGGACGGAGGATCCCACAAGGTACTTGTCTCCTCAAGAACTAGGAATTCACAACCGTCTTATCGCAACATCAAGGATAAGGAAAGAACCGATTCTACAATCGTCAACGCTCCACTATCATTCTACAAACTCGCAAACACACGTTTTACAAACGTAACCCTACCCACGGGTACACACACATCCCCACACACACACCCAATGCGATAATCAAGTGACCACTATCATTCAAGTTTGAGGTGTGTCGGCCGGACACAATTCTCAACCTAGGTCATAGGGTCATCCATATACCACACAATCAAAGAAATACGCACACGGTCGACTCCACATTGAAGGTGTAGGAGTAACCGACTCAATTACTCGTTCCGAAATTCTGTAACAATCTACCCATCGCTTAGGGCGCAAAGGATGCGAGTTCACAAGATAGCAAGAATGATCTCAAAAGACATGTCAACCAATTAAGTGAAAAACACCACCAAGCTTGGCCATCACAAAGAGTACAAAATGACACAAGACAACCAATATACTTATCCACAATCCAAACGAAGAAAAAAAAATCATAACTCAAATCATTTAGGCATCGAACTCATAGAGTACGAGAATAAGAAACTTGCAATAAGAAGTACTCCATTGGATAATAAAAGTCTCAATCACGAAGAGTCACTACAAAAGGTGTCTAAAGAAAGGACCAACATCTAGAATGAAAACGCATAACTCCAAAATCGAGTTCACAATGTTACTAGCGTAAGACAACAAGTTGGTAATTCCAACAACACACAACACAATTTTGACAAGAAAAAACAAACAAGTCTACTAAGATTGAGAAGTCGGCGGCTACGGATTTGCAATAGCTATAGCGTACACCCTACCACGGGTCATCTGGTCCACCGGCTGCTTGCCCTTCTGAATCGAAGAACGACTTGCACCTCTAGAATTGGTTCCTCTCTCGAACTGAGGACTAGATGCAAATGACTGATGTTGAAGTTGCTGACTGTGACTTCCTGGCTGGAACTTCTCAACTCTTGGTCCACCCGACGAGTAATGCCTAACTGACATCTCCTCCCGCTTGCCGCTCCTCTGTGGAAAAATTCTTCCCATGTGCCCTGACTGGCCGCACTCAAAACAAGTAAACTGGGGACACCAAGAACGATAGTGTCCTTCCTGATGGCAATGATGACAAACAAGGGGGTTCCTGGGTTGCTCTCCTGCAACACCAACACTGACGAGGGACTGAGAACCCTGTTGACTCCGAGAAAGAGAATGGTCTCTAAGCCGCTTCCTCCCGAAACTTACTGACGAAGACGTGGAATGCGAAGCATAAAACTGCCGACGAGGCTCTCACACTCTGACTTCCTTTTCTTCTTCCTGGAAAATAGGCTCAACAGCCCTGGCACGATCTAACATGGCGGCAAAAGAACAGATACACTGCACAACAATAAGCCTCCGGATAGAGAGGCGAAGACCCCGCTCGAACCTCTTACACTTGCGATCTTCAGAATTGACCAACTCTGGAGCAAAATGGGACAAAGACTGGAATTTGATCGCGTATTGGGAGACCATCATGTCACCCTGCTGTAACAACTCGAACTGCATCCGCAACTGCTCACGAAAAGCTTCGGGAAAGTACTGATCTTCGAAGAGAGAAACAAACTGCTCCCACGATGTAGCATCAACATCTTCATTTGCTAACCCCGGATTCGCAACTCTAGCCAACCTTCGCGCATCTTTCTTGGCCTCAACAATAGAATTCCACCACTCCATGGCTTCACCAACTAACCGATATGATGCAAAAGACACTCGCAGCCCATCTTCCTGAATCTGGAGGGTGTCCAATGCCTTACAAATTCCGGAAAGCCAATGATTGGCCTCAATAGGCTCGCCCTCTCCATTAAAACTAGGAGGGTTCATAGCACGGAACTCACGCAAAGCTTCCATCACACGACTGACATCCCCGGCTCTAGGGGCTTGAACCGCTCTGGTGGCCTCAACCATGGCCTCGACAAGCTGCCTCACAAACAATCTAGGGTCCACTGCTTCCTCTCGACCCACTTTAACGTTCTCCTCTTCACGAACATTTTCTGTAGGGACTTCCTGACGCACCTAACGAAGCCGACGACCTCCTTGACGAGTAACCATACTGACAATCGAAGAACTAGCGGTGATACGTCCTAGCAAACATCAAACAATGCAATCAATATACGAGTCACAGTGGTGCTAAGCTCAAAATTTGTAAACAAGAGCTAGGAATCAACTTACACCGTAAGCTAGAAGAATCAACCACTTACTCAACACATACTCATAACCATAGGTATAACCTCCGATACATTAGCGGAAACCGAACTCATCCGAGTACAAATACTAACTCCTATGCCTCAAACAAGTGCATACTAATGCCAACTTCCTATGCCTCAAACAGGGGCATACTAATGCCATGCCACACTCAATGCATGCAAACACACGCAAAAGACTCCACGGAAAGCACGTGAAAAACCCATTAAGATAAAAATCTTTCCAAAGTTCCAAGGTTTTCGAACCGAAAGCTCTGATACCAAGTTGTCACGCCCTGGATTTTCAAACCATTTTTTTTTGAAATGGAATAAAAGAAAGGTTTATTGTGAAACCATATTTATCAAATCACAAACAAGGGGCCGTGAATTGTAAAACATTACCCTTTAAAAACATTTATATAAACATGCGGAATTTGAACAATAACAATCTTTTAACTTCTATAAAATTGCCTTCAATAAAATGACATTACAACTTTTTAAGTAAAGGGGAATGCCTGTAGGCTACAAGGGGAAAAGTACGAGAAAAGCTGTAGTATATAAATGAAACAAGTATGAAATGCTCCTCACACTGAAAGGACCTGGAGCAAGCCAAAGACAACTCCTCACTACTAGCTATCCAACCCTGCAACCCTGCAAAGAACTGTAGAAAAAGGTTGAGTCATAAAGACCCAGCAAATATGCACCTATCAAGTGCAAACGTAACTATGGTGACATGTGAAAGTGGTGTGAATTCCTATGATGCAATCCCAAGTATGACAAAGTTTCACAACCTCAACACCACTACCAAGTCGCTAACCAAGTCCAAGGTATGAGTCTAACCAAGACTTTCATCAACACAAGCGTACTAAGAGAAAGCCCAACCATATGCCTTTACTCAAGCCAACTATCACGTAAGTCACAATCCTCTCTTTACCAAGTATTTCCATCTACTCATTTAATCAACACGTACTATCACAAGGGTCATAAGGATCAAGGATCCCAACTACGATCACACGACATGGTGAACCATCACCACAACTAGGGAGGACGCTCCCAAGAACACAACCCATCTACTATAAGGCCCAAGCCTTCCACTATCCATGAAGGACGATATATTTTCCATGACTAATTCCACGACTTGGCCAAATATCTACAACGGGTTAATTCCACGACTTAGCCTAACATCCACAACGGGCTAATTCCACGACTTAGCCAAATATCCATAATTCACCTAACCGTATCATATCCGACTATCCTCTATATATATATAGGTACACATTGGTGAATTGATTATCTTGTTTAGATAGTGTGTTCGACTCCCGGCTCAACATTACTTTGAAACCAAGTCACACGAGTCTCGACCGCCTCACTAAATAAGGACCGGCTTACCCCAAACGTGGACTACATTTTGAAAGGGTTGCATGAGTCTCGAACCATCCCACGAGTAAGGATCGGCCTACCCCAAACATGGACCATCATGTCGAAAATCAATTTGAAAAACCATTAAGCCCGGGATCGATTTAGAGTCTCCTTGGCGAGAACAAGGATAGACTCACTCACGTCGAAGTGCCACGAGGAATGCACTATCATACGAGGTATCACGAGGAATACACCATCACACACGAAGTGCCACGAGGGATGCACTACTACACGAGGTGTCACGAGGAATGCACCAAATACGAGGTGTCACGAGTAATACACCAACTCACAAAGTGCCACGAGGGATGCACCGTCTAACAACAATCAAGGGCCACATCGTTTGGCCTCCTACACCACATTCACAATTTGGTTATTTAATGTTGGTTGATTAATAGGTGAATTGAGTAGATTTTCGAGTGCTAATCAAAGGAGACAAATTCTCCAACAAGGGCAACGAGTTTGCCAACGAGGGATGAGTTTCCAAATCGATGGTGACGAATTCACCTAAATCATCCTATCACGAGTGTCGATAGCCTAGGGACAAGTTCCCTAGTTTAGTGTGACGAATTCACACCCGCAAGCCCAATCCTCTTCACCAAGGCATTTCAACAAATACCTAATGTGCACGAGTGCACACAAGGGTCCTAGTCACCAAGGACACCTAATTGGTCACCCTACTTCTCATTCATGAACTCACGGCCACATGCAAGGGCCAAATCAAGACATCAAGGCTACACACTCAAGAGTCTACGTAGAGCCTCTCAAATCCATCCGAGGTCACCTACAAGGACCTAACCAAGGTCTAACACTTCTACGAAATCATTGATCACACATAAATGCCTCTCGGGCATTCTATCGAACACCTAGCGGGCCCAAGATCACCGCTTAATTCCACTAAATTTTACAACTAGGGCAAACCCCCAAATTCCCATCAAACTCCAACAATTTAATCATAGGTCCTAGACATGAAATTGACTACAACCTATCCTCAAAATCACCATGACCACTCCCATCCAATGCAAGGATGAGTCCAATTTCAATTTGTCAAACATGTCAATTTCATAATTTCCAAAACATGGGTTTTTAAGAAAACCTTTGATTTCAATTATGTAAATCAATTTAGTGGCCTAACACAATCACGTAAACACGAGATAGAAGCATATTTACCTTAAGCTCCAACAATGGCGAAAACCCTAGCCGCGAAATCTTCGGTGCCGACGAACCTATATACATTAATGGAAAGATCATGACAATGGGAACACAAGTCCTTAAAGGACTAACAAGAGAAACCCACTTTCAAGAATAGCTTACCCGAAAATTTGAGAAGGTGACGTCGATACCTAGCTCACCGGAAAGCTCTCACCGCGGAGAGCAACCTTTCTCCTTGGGATTTCTTGGTTTGAGCCCTCTAGGGCCTTGGTCTTAAGGATAGAGGGGAGAGCATCAATGGAGGTTAGATATATATATAGAGAGAGAGAGAGTCTAGGGTTGTAATGAGGGAGAAGAAGAGTTCCCAAAATGATTTTAAGGCTAAGGGTTTGTTTTTGGGTGAAATGACCACAAAACCCCTCATTAAAACACAAAAATTCGTATTTTCTGCGACCATTGTCCGGACGAAGCCCCACCGTCGTCCGGACGAAACCCCTTCGTCTGGACGGACACTCCTGAGTCGTTTTGCAACCTTCCTACCGATCTCGTCCGGATGAGACTCGGCCGTGGTCCGGACGACCGGACCAGAAAATTTCCAGAAATTGAAACGTGTGGCCTCCGAGGGTAATTCGATCATAACTTCTTCGTCCGACCTCCGATTGAGGTGATTCAAGTTGCGTTGGATTCATAATCGAATCCTATACCTCATCTTAGGGTCAACCACCTTAAAATCACACTAATATTTTAAGATAAAATAAATTAAGATTCCAAATCTAATTTAGAATACGAATTTATATTCCAAAAATTTCTTTATAAAATACGGGTCGCTACATCTCAACCACCTTAACACAATTTCGTCCCCAAAATTTCCTAAGGTAAGAGGAACAAGAATCATGACCAAAGAATACCAAACATGTGAAGAACTCGCGCGCCACACAAAGAATACAAGGGACAACTCCCTGCACGGTGTGGACACGCCGACACGAAAGGGACACGGCGACACCAAAGAGACACGCTGGCCAAAGAATCAATTTTACCAAAGGCACAAGGAACGAAGGATCCCACAAGGGACTTGTCTCCTCAAGAACTAGGAATTCACAACCGTCTTATCGCAACATCAAGGATAAGGAAAGAACCAATTCTACAATCGTCAACGCTCCACTATCATTCTACAAACTCGCAAACACACGTTTTACAAACGTAACCCTACCCACGGGTACACACACATCCACACACACACACACCCGATGCGATAATCAAGTGACCACTATCATTAAAGTTTGAGGTGTGTCGGCCGGACACAATTCTCAACCTAGGTCATAGGGTCATCCATATACCACACAATCAAAGAAATACGCACACGGTCGACTCCACACTGAAGGTGTAGGAGTAACCGACTCAATTACTCGTTCCCAAATTCTCTAACAATCTACCCATCGCTTAGGGCGCAAAGGATGTGAGTTCACAAGATAGCGAGAATGATCTCAAAAGACATGTCAACCAATTAAGTAGAAAACACCACCAAGCTTGGCCATCACAAAGAGTACAAGATGGCACAAGACAACCAATATACTTATCCACAATCCAAACGAAGCAAAAAAAATCATAACTCGAATCATTTAGGCATCGAACTCATAGAGTACGAGAATAAAAAACTTGCAATAAGAAGTACTCCATTGGATAATAAAAGTCTCAATCACGAAGAGTCACTACAAAAGGTGTCCAAAGAAAGGACCAACATCTAGAATGAAAATGCATAACTCCAAAATCGAGTTCACAATGTTACTAGCGTAAGACAACAAGTTGGTAATTCCAACAACACACAACACAATTTTGACAAGTAAAAACAAACAAGTCTACTAAGATTAAGAAGTCGGCGGCTGCGGATTTGCAGTAGCTATAGCGTACACCCTACTACGGGTCATCTGGTCCACCGGCTGCTTGCCCTTCTGAATCGAAGAACGACTTGCACCTCTAGAACTGGTTCCTCTCTCGAACTGAGGACTAGATGCAAACGATTGATGTTGAAGTTGCTGACTGTGACTTCCTGGCTGGAACTGCTCAACTCTTGGTCCACCCGACGAGTAATGCCTAACTGACATCTCCTCCCGCCTGCCGCTCCTCTGTGGACAAATTCTTCCCACGTGCCCTGACTGGCCGCACTCAAAACAAGTAAACTGGGGACACCGAGAACGATAGTGTCCTTTCTGATGGCTGTTGATACCCAATTTTGACCCAATCCCGAAAGTCAACAGAATGGTCAAATCAGCCTCCGAACAAATCCAGACGCAACTTCGGGATGTCAGGACTTCCCGCAAACTGTGCCGACAGTAGCCAGCGACAATGCAGCAGCAAGCCAAAGCCGATAAAATGTGGAGGAATATTTATCCAAAGTCAGAATTTTAATCCGACCAAAGGAGCAAGACGAACAGTGACCGAACAGCCGACAGAAATCCTCTTTGCATGCTTCATGCTCCGGAATCAGCAGAATTTCACGCGAGCATCCGAAATCATGTTTAGGAATGGAAAGTCAACGGCAATTTAGTTACCGAGAAGTCTGCATAAAAATTGAATCCGTCCGAGCAAAATTCAGAATTCAGTCAAAACGCCATTCCGTTCATTTTTACCGCGACGGCAAGCCGACGTCAGAATCGAACAAATATAATTTTCACAAACAACATTTGAAGAGGCGAACATTTACTGATAAATGCAATCGACGGATAAAAAGCAGTTCATGGCGCATCATCATCTCCCGATTAGAGCAGAAAGGCCGGTTTCCAAAGAATTTCAGAAAAGTGGAAGGAATAATTCCGTGATGATTTCTAAATTCATGATTTAATTCAAGCATCGCAAATATCTACTTCGAATTTTCAGAGACGGATCAGAGCATAGGGCCGAGCAAGCGCATATCGAATGTCCGGATCAATTTTTGGACCCGAGAAGACTTTGGAATTTCTTTTTCATTTTAATTTTATTCCATCTTTGATTTTTGTCAGATGATTTGACATTAAATCCATCCCTACACTCAAGCCAAGATATCAAATCTCCTTTGCTGCGCACTTCCTAATAAAAAATAATAAAATTCAACATGTCGCATCTATAGATGCGACATGCTCAATTTTATAAAAACCCCTCCCCTCTTGGGAGAGGACCCTTGGCCATTCCATTACGAAAATTCTCTCTCAAACATAAATCCATTCCGGGCAGGACCTCCCCAAAACCAAAAACCCTTATCCAAAACCATTCCAAAAATCCCTAACCCCATCTCTAAGCCCTACCACCTCTCTTCCTTCAAGAACAACAATTGTTCTTGAATAAATCTTCATTCCCAAGCCAAAATCCAGCAACCAAAAGTCATTCCCATCAAATTAAAACCTCCAAAATCCACTAAAACTCTACCCGAAAATCCCGAAACCAATCAAACGCAGCCGAACCTCTGCCGAAAATTCTAAAACATCTTTCATTTTCTCTTTTTACTTGAGTCGTTTTCTCGGTATAGACGTTCCATCCTATAGTCTAGTATTAGTATCGACTTCGGTCTCGATACT
>NMUG010008472.1:0-11632 GCA_002855965.1 Monotropa hypopitys | reverse complement strand
TAATTGCAAGCAAAGTAAATATGTGAAGTGAAAATTAAAATACTAGCTCAATATGTAAGGGCAAGGAAAGTAAAGAAGTAAAGGCAATGACACAATGATTTTATAGTGGTTCGGTTAGGGATTGTCCAAGTCCCTAACTTTACATCCACTTCTCTTACCAACAAGTAAGAGTTCTACTAATACCTTTACAACTTTCGGATAGTTGTCAAACCCTTACAATAGTTGAGCTACTTCAAAGGAGGCTCCCTCTTTGTGATGCTTCACCGGTGCTCACCAACCGTTCCAACTTTGAGCTACTTCCCAAGGTGGCTCCCACCTTTCCAACTTTGAGCTACTTCAAAGGAGACTCCCTCCTTGTGACGCTTCAATGGTGCTCACCAACCGTTGCAAGTCCTTCCTTCTCCTAGACTTGAACTTGACTTCAATGTTTGATCTTCAAGTCTTCTTGCAAGCTTGATTCTTCAAGTCTTGACTTCCAAAGTAAGCTCCGAGTACAAGAATGATATGAGGAAGACAACCCATTCCTCAAGGTAAAATTAAAGCTCAATGCACACTAATGATCTTACAAGATAGAATTTGAGCTCTCACTAAAATCTATACAAGTGTAGATTATAATCTCTCTACTACAAAGATTTATACAAGGTGAAATATGAGAGATGGAGAGATTGTAAGAGATTTAGAGAGAATTAGAACATGGAGGAGTGAAGTATAAATGTAGGACTTGTAGGAGTGAACTTCAACCCTTCCTTGGACCTCAAATGGCCCTTAAATAGCCTCTAACCCAAAACTAGTCGTTTATAGCCGTTGGGTGGCATTGTTGTAAATATCTGCAACTTAAAAATTGAAATCTGCACATTTTTACAAAGGCCGGTAGGGGACCGGTATGCCGGTTAGGCCAAAAATGTTATCTTTGAAAAGGAGCAACCTACTGCCCGATTTTGCACAAAACCGGTATGGGACCGGTATGCCGCCCGGCATACCGGTTTGCGTACCGGTTAGACCAATTTGAAAGGATTTTGAAAGTTTAAGCCCAATAACTCTATAGATTGGTCAAAATAACTTTAAATCAATACTTTATAATTATCATAGGTTCCTTAAAAAGATATTTGAACATATTTAAAGCATGATAAGGAACCATGATAAAATCATATAGTCTTAAGAGAAGTTTTGAAAAGATTTAAAAACTTTAAGCGTAATTCTCTTAGACTATTACAAGAAGGATAATGAAATTAAGCTCATAGAATATATTCCTTGATTTTAAATAAGATTTGAACATTAAAAATATAATTCAAAGAATTATAAAATCATTTTATAAATACTATATTTGTGTAAATAAATGCATCATCAAAACATAGGGCCAACACACTAGATCAGTGCGGATAGTGGGGATGCCAACCTCTAGGGGATTACTACTTCTATTCCATAGGCTAGGGAGAAAGGTGTCTCACCGATGGACCTTCTAAGCGTTGTGCGGTAGGCCCAGAGGACTAACAACAACTCGTCAACCCATCTGCCCTTGTCCTTGTCCAACCTCTTCTTGATGCCGTCCAGGATAGTCTTGTTAGATGCCTCAGCTTGCCCATTGCACTGCGGGTAGATGACTGAGGCATAGAAATTTCTGATCTTGTATGTTGAGCAGAATGTCTTGAATTTATCTTGGAACTGAGTGCCATTGTATGACACAATGACATATGGGATTCCAAATTTGGTGATGATGTTCCTCCAGACAAACAGCTCCGTGTTGCGCTCAGTGATTTTGGCAAGTGGTTCTGTCTCAATCCACTTGGTGAAGTAGTCTGTTGCCACCAATAGGTACTTTTTCATTCCTTTTGCTTTTGGCATGGGTCCCACGATATCGATGCCCCACTGAGCAAAGGGCCAAGGACTCGTGAGTGGTGTTAGGTCTGTTGAGGGAGCATGAATAATTGGTAAAAATTTCTGGCATTTTTTTGTAGTTTCTGACGTAGACCTTTGCATCCTCTTGCATGTACGACCACTAATATCTCTGGGAGATGGCCTTGTGGGCTATGGAGCGCCCATTAGTGTGGCTGCCACACACCCCCTTATAGATTTCGAAAAGAAATCGTTGAACAAGGCCAGGATGTACGCAGCGTAAGTATGGCCTTGTGAAAGATTTTCTATATAGGATCTTGTATGGTGAGAGCCAATACTTGGTTGACTTTATTCTAATCTTGTGAGATTCTCTCTTGTCTGTGGTAAGCTCACCCCGCGATAAGTAAGCAACGATTGGGTCCATCCATCTCGGGCCTGTATCCAAATCGTAGCTCTCATCTGAGTCCGTCGATTGGATGCTAGGCTGAGACAGAGAATCGACACTTATCGTACGGCGGAGCTCTGATGATATGGATGAGACCAGGTAGGCCAGGGCATCCACATGGTTGTTCTGTCTGGAACTGATCTGCACCATCTCTGTCTTTTTGAACTACTGGAGGAGTTTCTTGGCTAGTGCTTTATAAGATGCCATCCTGTCATCCTTGGTTGCGTACTCTCCTGAAAGCTGGTTGACGACAAGTTGGCTGTCACAATGGATGAGTAAGTATTCAGCTCCACACCTCCTTGTACTTTTTAACCCCGTGATCAGTGCTTCATACTCTGTCTCATTGTTGGAGGCCTTGAAAGATAAACGGACTGGCTGTTCTAGGGCCAGTCCTTTTGGGGAGAACAGGACTATGCCCATTCTTGATCCTTTGTTGTACGCTGATCCGTCCACAAAAAGCTTCCATTGTTCCTGTTGGGGGACGAACTCTCAGGAGGCCGGAGCCACGACCTCCTCCAGGAGGACCACAGCTCAGACCAGCCAGCATGCGGCCAAACAGGTCTTAGCCGGCGACAGGGCCTCTCTAGGGCTCTCTCCGGCCCGGGGACTCAAAGCCCAGAGGAGGTGCTTAGCCGAGGCGCCTAGAAGTCAAGGTTGTGCGACCGAGCAAAGTAGGGCCGACGAGAAGGCTCTTCCGGGATCACTTCTGTGCCGAGGTTTCTCGGCCCAGGACGGCCCGGCCAACAACAAGCAGCGCCGAAGCGTGCCGCTTCGGCCAGACAGGACAAAATGCTTTGTTCACAGCAGATATTCCCTCAGGGACAGTATCCCGGGTTTTGCGCACATGGCAGACATACGCCTGACATAGAATCAGCTTTTCCGTGATTCCCGCAGAATGTCAGGCACGCTCAGTCAGCTTTTCTGCCGCCCGATGTTGTCAGGCGGCGCCGCCTGACACTGTCGGGGCCGACCGGTCGGCCATACGTTCAGACACTCAGAGGAGACAGGCACACTGCCCCATGGTCTGTCACACCAGCTCAACCGCGCCGAAGCGCGTGCCTCCCACTCTCCGATGTCCTATAAATACAGATGAGCATTCAATGCAGAGGTACACACTCTCTCACTAGCAAAAGCACTGCCCATTTACTTTCTCTCTCTACAATCTCTTTGCTGACTTTGCCATCGGAGGGTCCACCGGCGACGCCGCCGGTAGCCTAACGTTTGTTCTCTGTGCAGCCAGGTCCAGCCACTCAGCTCCGCCGCTCACCGCCAGAATCCACTACTGAAAAGGCTTACCCCCCAACAGTTCTTTTGTGTGCAACTCATCAATGTCTAGCAATGCGGGATGAACGGGAATTGCCTACTCGTTTGATAACTGTGGTTGCGGTGTCCGTATGGGCTCATGTGAAAACTCTGTCACAAAGTCCACGAGGACTTGGCCCTTTACCGTAGTGCGGGGAACATATCTGATGTCATACTCCCCAAGCTCAACTGACCAAGCCACAACCCTTCCCGACAGGTCTTCCTTTCTCAGGATTGACCTGATGGAATGGACGGTTGGTACTTCTATGGTGTGAGCTAAGAAGAAATGCTGCAGCTTTCTGGAAGTCATTACCAATGCTAAAACTAACTTCTCCAAAGGAAGGTACCTGGTGTCTGTGTCCAGCATTGTCTTGCTGACATAGTACACTAGTTTCTACTACCCTTCCTCTTGTTTGATCAGCACGGCACTGATCACATGCTCTGAAATTGCCAAGTAGACAATCAACACATCTCTTGGCTCCGATGTAGTGATAAGCGGTGATGTGGCCAAGTACTTCTTTAAATTTTGGAAGGCTTCCTTGCAATCTGCCCCCAGGTGTAGTCCGTTCTCTTCCTCAGCATCTGGAAGAAGGGTCGACACTTATCTGACGAGCAATTGATAAAACGGTTGAGAGCGGAAACCATCCCAGTCAGTCGTTGCACCTCCTTAGTCCTTCCCGGATTTGGCTCATTAGACTTTGTAAGATTCTTAAATACATTCCACATCGTTAATAATGGCATTGGAGTGCCTCCTTATATGTGTTGACTCGTTGAAGAAGCCATAATATGTTGAAGTGCTGTCATGGAAGCAAGAAAAAATATTCCGAAGATCTCGATGCGGGGTGAGTTGTCTCCCAATCCATTTTCTATTCTCGACTCTTGTTCTGTCTTGTACCCGAGCAGCTTGGCTTGTAGGGTTGTAAGAATGGAATGATGAATTCGGTTTACAAATTTTATTTGACTTTTGTCGTGAGTCAACGGAGTCATAATCTCGCGTTCCTCTTGTTGGTGTTCTTTGGCATTGGACCGATGTCCTTCTTGTGCTCGTTGCTCTGGTTGTACTTGTCTTGCGACTCGTGTGGGGCTTGTTGACTCCTTGATAGTATTCATTTGAGTTGTATCCCATTCAATGTATATTATAAAATTTGTTGATTCTTGGATGGTGCTTCTTTGATGTGTGCCTTGTTTGATGCATGTTGTAGAACTTCTAAAGTTCCTGGTAGTACCTCATTCGAATTAGGTCTCAAGTTGAGAATCACCCATATAGTGTGTTGTTTTATTCCGATCTCCTGGTGGGTGATGTTTGTTAATTTTGTCTCATTTTGATTCCGATAGAAATTTCCTTTGTTCGAAAGATTTACTGTTCTTGTGCTTGCCTCTCTGGCGACATTGCATCTTTGGCTCGAATAATAGTAGTTACATTTTTGGTTGCTAAACTCTAGTCGAATAAGATAATCTCTATTCTCATTGGTTATGCTTTGGCATTGGACGTGCGTGATCAGTGGCGAGAAGTTCGTAGACCAAAGATGTATGTATCTGACTAGCCGTGGGAAATTTAGGTGCGAATGCATATTGTGGTCTAGACTTGGTGTGAGTTTAGTGCCATACTAGGTTGTTTGGGCTTGGCATATGCACATTTTGGCGTGTGTGGGTGTGTGAGTGCTTATTTGCTACGTGATATACATTTGACGTGTGTGAATTAGTTTGAGAAGAGCTATCGGTCGGGGCATCTCAAAACAAATCACCAAGGTCATATGGTTACCACACTAGGATGTGTGCGTTTGGTGTGATGTACTCTTTGGCTCGAGGATTTTGGAGCATATTCATGCATTGCATATTTTTGGTTAGCTCGTGGGTGTCGGTACGATAACTTATTCTTGTTAGTTATAATTCTCCAAGCATTCATGCAAATGGCTTTGAAAATGTATCGACATGTCCATCGTGTATCGGCATATAGACGTGTCCATCACGTATCGGCATATCGGTGTGTCCTTAGCGTATCAGTGTGTCCTTGGCATATCCCTATGTATCGGTGTACCCGTAGTGCGATTATCAGTTTGTGGAGGACGACAATGTGAGAATTACTAATGTGCGAGATTATAGATCGATAAGGGGGTGTTGGCGTTTGTAACGCCGATTCATCTTTTTTCTTTCATTTGGTAATAGGCGTCATGGGAAGGCCGCAAATTTTTGGTCCTTGAGGAGATTGTTACTTGTAGGACTCTCCCTTCCCTTAGTATCTTGATGAAATTGATTCTATCGGCATATCCGTATCATATCGGGAAGCATTCCCTTATTTCTTGGCATGTTTGTGAGCATGCGAGTTGTGAAGCATGCCCTTGCTTTGTTGCTATTGCGAATGAATCATTGGATGTTGAAGAAAGAACAAACATATGCTTGACTAAGTGTCCGAGCAACCGTATCGAATCCAAGCATCCCATTTAAAGCAATTATCGTGTTTCGTGTAATCCAACTCTTGAGGAGTTCGTTGTGGAGGCGAGTTTTGGTTTCGATTCAACTGTTGAGGAGTGGAATTCTTTGGTCTCGATAGTCGGGTGGTTTGGTTTTCATACCCTCTTCTTTCTTACTCAATTTCGAGGACGAAATTTTTTAAGGGGTATGAGATGTCACGTCTTGAATTTCTAAAGTCTTTTAAATTTAATTCTTTGGTTATGAAATATATCTCGGGAAGCTTTAAATTGATTTTGACCTCTTGGTCTTGGATTTCTTTCCTCGGCATGTGATTCAAACGACAACGAGGTGTTTTGGTAAGTCCGCAAATCATTAGTTTGATCGTCATTGACGTTCATGGCTTCGAGGAAGGTCACGACATGGCCTTAGGACGATTATTCGAGGTCTATAACATTGAGGAAATGTCTAGGGTTACGTCGGGAAGGTTCGGGAGTGATTCGGAGTCATTTCAGGATGTTCAACTAGGGGCTCGTCCAGACCAGGGGTGGTCCCGTCTGGACGAAGGAGCAGAAGGTATAGGGTTGTGCTTCAGAAGGTCTCGTCCGGACCGAGGTAGTGTCTGTCCGGACGGTGGTGGGTTCTCGTCCGGACGATGGGATTCTTGTCCGGACAGCGCGACAGAAATTTGTGTTTTAATTTGCGGGTCACGCATTTTTGGCCCATTTCTTCATTTCCTCTCTCTCTCTCTCTCTCTCTCTCTTACCCTAAAATCCTCTCCCCCTCTCTCTAAAACCCTACCTCTCCCCCTCTTCTCTCTAAAACCTTGGCTCGTCCTCTGATATTTGAAGAAAATCTCCACCATTAATGTTGTCAAGCTCGAGGAGATCTACGCGGTGGTAGGTTCCGATCGTGGTGGTGTTGAGGGCGTTTCTCCGGCAACCTCTGAGCTCCGGTGACTCCAGTAGGTAAATCTTTAACTCTTATCTTGTATGTGTGTGTGAGTGCACATAGATTTCCCTCCCGTAGTCGTTGCGTATCTATATTGCATTTCCGTAGCCTAAAGATTATTCTTACTTGAGGTGGCCTTGCACGAGTCTTGGTAGATGTCGTCGAGTGTGTGGGTAGTGATTGGGAGGTATCTTGATGGTTGCTAGGTTAATTCGTGACCTTTGGAGATTGTGGCCACCACGTGTTCGACGAAATTCCCTAGTGAATCGTGATATGAGCATCAGAGAATTTAGCATTTTTAGGTCATCGTAGGACTTATGTGGATGTTTGGTTGATTAAGTAGAGCCCTTATGCTCGCCATATGCCTTTTAGAGCTTGGTGAGTACCTTATTCGACGATATTTCCGTGAGAAGTATAATTTGTATTTTCGGTGAATATTGATGTTAGGGTGGTTGTAGGATTTAAATGAACGGTATATTGGGTGCGTTTCATTGTAAAACCAAAATAAGTCCCTTAGGACCTATGGGACGCCGAGTGTTCGGTGAAATTACTAAGTGGGCATTGAATTGGGGTTTGGGTGTTAAGTCCCCTTCCCTTCACATTTTGGTGAACCTGGGCCTTTTGTAGCCCTGTCATGATAGAGTGTTGGTTGTCAATATTGGGTCGAGGTTGAATTACCGTGTTGATTGTCTTTCTTGGGTTGGCCAAGGTTGAGCTAGTAATTCAAAAAATTAAGCAAGTGGTTCAATACACCAATGAACGTCAAATATGGAGGATGTGTCATACGAGGGCTACTTGTACCCAACCTTGAATCTATCACTTGGGAAACTGTTAATGAAATGGAACGTGATCGAAGAAGTTGACGTGGAAATGTGAGCCAAATGGAATAATGTGGTTTAATAGCCTTGGCTAGGCATAGTAACAATGATATGGGTTTGTTATATCTTATACGGGAATGTACTTGGCTAAGGATTCCCGGGATGGTCGCTCCATCCACGACATTGTGCACGATGGAGGTGACGTTAACCCTCCCAGCGGTCTTTGGGAATGACGGCAAGGATGGTTAGTAAGTCGGCCAACTACTATACCTATCCTACCCTATCAATGTTACCCACCTCAATGATAAAGAAGGACGACGGGATAACCTGGAATGTAATTGGCTAGGGATTCCATGGTTAAGTCCCTAGTATTAGAAAGTTAGGATAACCCAGAATGTACTTGGCTAGGGATTCCGTGGTTTATCCATGTCACGAAAAATACGAACTTACTAATGTGAACGAGTAATGTAACGAGGATGATGGGATACCCGGAATGTACTTGGCTAGGGATTCTGTGGTTTATCCATATTCACGAAATCAATGAAATAGAGAGATATGAAGAAAAGAAAGGAATACCTCAAATATTTCAAGTCATATATGAATCCAATACATAACGATCACGATAGTTAGTGAAGTTCATAAGGTGTGTTAGTATTGGATATCTTGGCATTGCTTTCGTGTGGGTCCTTAATAGATCCCTTGTGTAGTAGTACCCTAGTAGAGGGTTTGGTTGAGTTGTCTTAAAGTTTGTGTTGGTTGGACCTAAGATGCCTTACCCTTTGCACTCACTTGTTTCTTGAGAATTCGGTTGTACACACTTTGTTGGCGACACGCCTATGTCCACTATTGCTTTGGGTTATGTTTGCATCACGTGTACCTTGGGCTCTTTGATTGTTCTTGTACGTATTGTATGTGGACACGTAGGCACGCACCGTATGTGCATGCTTGGTAGTAGTTAGGGGTTTTCTCACTGAGTTGTGGTCGCTCAGACCCTCCTTTTTCTCTTTTTCTAGTTCTGTTTGCAGGACTAGGAGGACTTGTTGATTCAGAGTTCCAGTCAGCTGCTGGATTTTCTTTGGCTTGGCTACTCCGGTTTAAGTTGTCTTTTTGTACATTATATTTCAGTTGCAGTATTTCAGTTGTAACTATATGTTGTACTTCACTTCTTCCGCTCTTGTACATTTTTGTATCTCTTCTCTTGCATTGTGTATGATGTAATGGTAAATTCAACTGAATGTATCTGGATGGAAAGTAGTTGTATCCCCTTGTTTATTATTTAAATTGCTTTCAAATTGTATTTCAAAAGAAAAAATGGTTTGAAAATCCGGGGCGTGATACTAAAACTTCAATAGACTTCACCTGCTCAGTGTTGGGGCTGGATCTGATGGAAGTCATGAAGCAGTTTCTGGATGACTTCTGGTTCTCCCATGATGCTTTCAATTCCTTTGGGCCCTGTGAATTTGATGATCTGATGATAGGTGGAGGGGATGGCCCCCATCCTGTACATCCAAGTACGCCCAATGATGGCGTTGTAGGCTGATGGCACATCCACCACCAAGAACTCTATATCTATGGTCACCTTCCCTGCTCGGACTGGGAGGGTGATGACTTCCAAGGGCTATACTGGCTCCGCGCTGAACCCAATGAGCGGAGTTCTGGTTGATTTGAGGTCCGCCTGAGTGAACCACATCCTCTTGAATGCCTGGAAATAAAGAATGTCAGTGGAGCTGTCCTGATTTACCAAGATCTTTTTTGTGTCATACCTGTTGATGCTCAGAGTAATCACCAATGCGTCGTTGTGTGGGAAAGCGACCCCGTCCAAATCCTCCTTTGAAAATGAGATCTGCACAAGCTTCCTGCAATGGTCCATGTGATGCTTCTACCCGAGCTACAGAACATGGTGCTCGTAGCTTTCTTTCCTCTTCTGAGTGCGGGACTCAGCTTTGGAGCTCGACTCTATAGCTCCATGGATCATCGTGATGGTTCTTAGCATAGGTAGGTCCTTATTCGAAGAGTTTTTACACACCTCCACCTGTCTAGGCCTGGTGTGCCTGTTTAGGCATTTGGGCGATATACTGCTTCAGATGACCTCCCCCACGAGGTCTTCCAAAAACTGCTTGTAGACTTGACATTGTTTGGTCATGTGACTAAACTCTCTATGATAGCTGCATCTGAGTCCCGTGGCCTCCAGTTCAGCCTGATTTCCCTCTTGCTTGGCGGGCCACTTCCAAAAAGGCTCGTCTTTCAGGGGTGTACCATTCTGAAGATGTGAGTGTTGAACTTCGTCCTGATGGGTTTATAGGCCTCAGGGCCTGCTCTGGGCATCCTGTGAGCAGTCTGCAGAGCGGTCTCAGCTTCCTCTCCCTTCTCGGAATGAGATTACTGAGACGCCTTCCTCTTCCTACTCCTCTTCTTGCCAGCAAAATCCACTACGTGGGTCCGGTGCGATCTGTTGGCATGGCGGCCTGCTTCAAGGAGGGATTATTCTTCCAACTTTGCATGCTGCTCCACCCGCTCCATTAGCTCGGGAAAGTTGTCCACATGGTTCAAGATCAGGGATTCCCTCAGTTTCTCACCAAAGGAAATCCCTAGCCTGAACATGGACACTGCCTGGTGCTCGGTGCAGTCCTTAACCTCGTTGTAAGTGTCAACGTACCGCCCGTCGTACGCCTTGGGAGTGTCATACGAACATTTTCTCAACGACGTCAGAGAGTCAAAGTGCTTTGGCATAGCGCGGCTGGTCATGAACCTACCCACGAAGGTCTCGGCCAACTGCTCCCAACTGCAAATTGATCTAGGCACTAAATTGTGATACCAATTGAGCACTGTCTAGCCCAAACTGGATGCAAACATCCTACAGTAGAGGCTCTCATCTCCCTCATGCAAGATTAAGGACTGCTGAAAGTCCTTGAGGTGCGCCACCGGGTCCATCCTTCCATCGTACTTCTAAAAGTTAGGAAGACTAAAGCCCCGAGGAATCTAATAACTACTGATCTCCCTGGAGAGCGGGGTGGATGTAATCTACTGGATGGCCTCTTCGCAATCTCCTAGGCCGTTCCCTGGTCCCTGAGATGCTCATTGAGTCATGTCCTCATGTCTTTAAAGGTTTGCTAGTACGGGGTTGACCCGATCTGAATTCAACGACCTCTCCGCATGTTCCCCCTGCGCGGGAGCCCTGATACAAAGATGGTATCTGAGGTCCCGCACACAGGATGCTGATTGCTGCTATAATGTATCTCCCACGCGACTGTTTGTTCTGCTTTGATTCTCACTGGGCTAGGGGGGTCCCGAGCTACCCTACTCCACTCCCGACGACGGAGTGGGTCCCTCCTCTCTCTGCTATCTTGCTGATGGGTCCTCCTTGTTCCTTCTTCCGCCACCACCTGGTTTCTAGAAGGGCGAGGGGGATCCTTTCGTGACTGGCTCGCCTGGAGAGCCTTTGAGTGTTGATGTCGATGGCCAATGGGCCTCTGCCTTTCTTGAGGCTATTTAGACAACTTTGCTACCTTCAACTGTAATACCTGTTCTGTGATTTAAAGAGATTAATATTAATTAAATGAGGTTTAGAAATAATTGTGGGCTTAAGAATATTAATTAAAGAACTTTGGGAATTATTGAGAAATTCATGGAAAGTTTGTACGAGGCCATTAGAAAACAAATAAATTGATTTGAAGGCTTAAAATTTAAGTTTGGGGTCAAAGTGAAAGGATTTGAAGTTTAAGGCCAGTCTTGTATTTGAGAAATGAAAATTTAGGATTTGTGGTCCTAGATATCGATATCTTGGGTTGCCAAGATACCGGTATCTGAGGTAAGTTTGGCAGCCGTGAGCCAGAAACCGGTTTCTCAAGGGGTATCTGGGGGTTGACCTTAGATA